>PVKC010019246.1:0-19160 GCA_004027635.1 Crocidura indochinensis
AAAAAACCAAAAAAAAAAAAAAAAGAATGATTAACTTGCAGCGAGAATTTACTAAAACTTCTGACAAAGACTTAATGATCTCATTGCAAATTAGGATACTTTTCACAAATTTTCTTCTTCCTATATTGTTTTTCCTTTTTAGTAAGTAGACTCCCACTTGCCTGGAAACAAAAGTATTATGATCAACTATATGGCACATTGTCTTTAAATAAAGTAATTTACATCTTTTGAGATGTAAAAAATAGAACTCATTTTTCAATTCATTCAAAACTCTGCTTTCAAAGGGTCCTTGTTCAGTACTTGTCAGACTCACCATTTTAAAAACACAGTTCAAATCTGGCAGAGCCAGTATAACTGGTCACTCTTTTATCCTCTATTCTTCTTGTAGCTTGCTGAATGTCTAAGAAACAATATAAAAATCACAGTAATTTAATAAATGTTAACCTGTTTATTTATTGTCAAGTTTCCACACTAAGATTTATAGCCCTGGAGATATATTCTTCCTGAATTTCCAGTAATTTGTTGCCTGGTTTATATCAAGCACACAGTCAATAATTGAAAATTAATGAATGACTAGTATGCTATTGCCATTTCCACACCTAACTACATGGCATATACCAAACTAAGTGTATTAACTATGACCAATTACTTAATTTTTCAAATACCAACTTCATCTTTCTTTGTTTTTTGGGGGGCCAACTCAGGAGGTTACTCCTCACTATGAGCTCAGAAATTGCTCCTGGCTTGGGGGACCATATGGGTCACTAGGGATTGAACCGAGGTCGGTTCTGGGTCAGCCGAGTGTAAGGCAAACATGCTACCACTGCGCTCCCCAACCTCATCTTTCTTTTATTTATTTATTTATTTATTTTATTTTTTTGGTTTTTTGGGCCACACCCGGTGACGCTCAGGGGTTACTCCTGGCTATTCGCTCAGAAGTCGCTCCTGGCAGGCACAGGGGGACCATATGGGGAACCGGGGGAATCGAACCGCGGTCCATCCTAGGTTAGCGCAGGCACCTTATCTCCAGCGCCACCGCCCAGCCCCCTCAACCTCATCTTTCATTGAGATACTTTTATTTGCTTTCCAAACTCACATTTTTGTCTTCTGATCATTATTTTTTGCATGGTAATTAAACTTTAAAAGTTAATCAGGTAGGGCTGGAGAGATAGTATAGCAGATGCATGCTGCTAACCCAAGTTTGATGCCCAGCACCCTAGATGGCCCCTAAGTCCCAAGCCTGTCAAGAATGATTCCTGAGTGCAGAATCAGAAGTAATCTCCAGCACCACTAGATGTGTTCTCCCCTCAGAAAATGAGATATGGGTCAAAGGGCAAGAGCACAAGTTTCATGCATTGTCCCTATTCTATCCCTTGCTCTTCCATAACCTCAGAAATAGCACCTAAGTATTGCAAAAGTAGCTACAAACATAAGAGTATATATAATCAGAAGGACATCACTTTTTAAACTAAATATTACAGTCAATTTTCTCAATATTTTGCTCACCAAACTTCTATCCATATTAAGTAATTATTTAAAACTTATTCTTACTAGCTTGTCTAATTCTCCATATACATATGTTATACATGCACCATAACACTATTTTTAAAATAATTTTTTGATTTTTAATTTTTTATTTAAACAACTTAATTACATACATGATTATGTTTGGGTTTCAGTCATGTAAAGAACACCACCCATCACCAGTGCAACGTTCCCATCACCAATGTCCCAAATCTCCCTCCTCCCCACCCAACCCCCACCTGTACTCTAAACAGGCTTTCTATTTCCCTCATACATTCTCATTATTAGGATAGTTCAAAACGTAGTTATTTCTTTAAGTAAACTCATCCCTGTTTGTGGTGAGTTTCATGAGGTGAGCTGTAACTTCCAGCCCTCGTCTCTTTTGTGTCTGAAAATTATTGTTGCAAGAATGTCTTTCATTTTTCTTAAAACCCATAGATGAGTGAGACCATTCTGCATCTTTCTCTCTCTTTCACTTATTTCATTCAGCATGATAAAATCCATGTACATCCATGTATAGGAAAATTTCATAACTTCGTCTCTCCTGACAGTTGCATAATATTCCATTGTGTATATGTACCACAGTTTCTTTAGCCATTCATCTGTTGAAGGATATCTTGGCTGTTTTCAGAGTCTTGCTATGGTAAATAGTGCTGCTATGAATATAGACGTAAGGAAGGGATTTTTGTATTGTATGTTTGTATTCCTCGAAGTGGTATAGCTGGGTCATATAGGAGTTTGATTGCCAGTTTTTGGAGGAATCTCCATATAGCTTTCCATAAAGGTTGAACTAGATGGCATTCCCACCAGCAGTGGATAAGAGTTCCTTTCTCTCCACATCCATGCCAACACTGCTTGTTCTCATTCTTTGTGATGTGTACAATTCTCTGTGGTGTGAAGTGGTACTTAATAGTTGTTTTGATTTGCATCTCCCTGATGATTAGTGATGTGGAGCATTTTTTCATGTGTCTTTTGGTCATTTGTATTTCTTCTTTGTCAAAGTGTCTGTCTATTTCTTCTCCCCATTTTTTGATAGAATTAGATGTTTTTTTCTTGAAAAGTTCTGTCAGCGCCTTGTATATTTTGGAGATTAGCCCCTTATATGATGGATATTGAGTGAATAGTTTCTCCCACTCAGTGGGGGGGGGCTCTTGTATTCTGGGCCCTATTTCTTTTGAGGTGCAGAAACTTCTAAGTTTAATATATTCCCATCTGTTAATCTCTGCTTTCAGTTGCTTGGAGACTGCAGTTTCCTCCTTGAAGATGCTTATAGTCTCAATGTCCTGGAGTGTTTTACCTACATGTTGTTCTATATATCTTATGGTTTTGGATCTGATATCGAGGTCTTTCATCCATTTGGATTTTGTACATTATGCTGGGGGTCTAAGTTCAATTTTTTGCAAGTGGCTAGCCAATTATGCCAACACTACTTATTGAAAAGGCTTTCTTTTAGGATTTCTTGCTCCTTTATCAAAAATTAGGTGATTGTATGTCTGGGGAAGATTCTCTGAGTATTCAAGCCTATTCCACTGACCTGAGGGCCTGTCTTTACTCCAATACCATGCTGTTTTGATAACTATTGCTTTGTAGTACAATTTAAAGTTGGAGAAAGTAATTCCTCTCATATTCTTTTTCCCAATGATTGCTTTAGTTATTCTAGGGTGCTTATTGTTCCAAATTAATTTCAAATGTGCCTGACAAGAGGTATAGACTTTTAAGGGGAGCACAAAGAATAAAAGAAAGCACCCAAATTAGATTTCTCTCTTTGGTACATTGTCTTGCTGTGAACTAGAGGAGGGGAAAAGAATTATGTGACCACATGGGCCAATAAAACTATCATATATATACATACTTTGTTTTATATAAATATGTTTTCCACTGTCTCTATAACTTCAACTATCATTTCCTTCTTTGATTACTATGGTATCCTATCAACCCTCCTTCATTCCATCTTATCCTCTGTCCTACACTTGTTCAATCCAGACTGTAGAAATTCTTCTTCTTTAATCTCTTCCTTTACACTATTGGATAACATTTAAACTCCTTTAAATTTTTTTAAAAATGTAAGATACTTTGTGAGTGGATTACTTGTTTATTAGTTCTTCATTGCCTTTCCTCTTACCTATCTGCAATGCCCATCAAGCAGAATCTGAATCTTAATACCCTTATTTATCTTTTTTTATCAGATTGAAATATACTAAAATTGACTTGTTACTAACAATCAGGTTCTAAACTTTTAAACATTTTATCTTTAATTTGTATGTATAGGTCTTAAAATTATCCTCACAACCATTCTTTTCTTTGTATTTCAATATATTACACTTTATATTATTGGGGCAAACAGGACATTTTTCCTTTATGGCTTAAGAGAGGAAAAGAGAGAGAACTTCTATTTTTAATGGTCTAATGAAATACTCTGTATTTGTCTACTACAATTGTCAAATATTTAACTATTACTCACACTGTGACCCTGTCAACAGTATACACATAGTGGCTTTCACCTATTGGACCTGTAAGTGACTAATAAAAGCAGAAGTGATTGTTTTTTCCTAATGTTAAATGTAGTCAGAAATCATAAAGATTTTCAGTGTTGTCTTTTGGAAGTGGAAAATGCTTTTCATAGGTTTTGACTGCATGCAGAGAAGTGAATAGTGCTTAGGCAATGTATATAACATATATATGCTATAGGTCTCATTATAGTAATTTCATAATGAAAAGAAGAAAATAATGGCAGAGCATACATAAAAAAATGTATGAATACGTTTTGGCTTCCTTGCTTACCATTAAATTTAGTTTGATGATTCTCTTCCAACCAGTTCATAAAAATTGTTTTGGCTAGGGGCCAGAGCGATAGCACCGTGGTAGGGAGTTTGCCTTGCATGTGGCTGACCCAGAACGGACCATGGTTCGATCCCCCGGTATCCTATGTGGTTCCCCAAGCCAGGAGCGATTTATGAGCACATAGCCAGGAGCAACCCCTGAGCATCACCAGGTGTGACCCAAAAACCAAAAAAAGAAATTGTTTTGGATAAAGTCACCAATAATATCTATTGCCAGTCCATGTCGCATACAAATGCTTATTTTCCCTGCATATTCAGCAGCATACAACTTAGTAGGTAGGTCTTTTATTTTTGTTGTTGTTGTTTATTTTATTTCCTTAAAGGACTCATAAGAGACAGGGTCTTGCTATGCTGCCCAGGCTGGAATGCAGTAGCTATTCACAGGTGCCATTCCACTACTGATCAGCACGGGAGCTCTGACCTCTGTTTCCAACCTGGACCTCCTTAGGGAACCTGGTGGTCCCCCTCTCTGAGGGAGAGTCACTATATTGATGCTGAACTTAGTGCGAACACCCGATTGGCATAGTGCACTACTGCCCAGAACTCCTGGGCTCAAGCAGTCGTTCAGCCACAGCATTCCGAGTAGCTGGGAAAATGAGTCTTTCATGTTTAAATACTTCTTTTTCCTCACTGCTGTGCTATCATGTTGACCTTCCTTTAAGAAAGGAAATTTTCCTTCAGCCATCTTTTTATTCATACCTTCTTCAGCTATATTCATTCTTCATGTTGTATTTTTAATTAATATCTTTATGCATCATGGTTACAAATATGTTTGTAGTTGGGTTTCAGTTATTAAAAAAAATGGACACCCCTCATACTTGCTTCGGCAGCACATATACTAAAATTGGAATGATACAGAGAAGATTAGAATGGCCCCTGTGCAAGGATGATATGCAAATTCATGAAGCGTTCCATATTTTTAAATAGAATTAAAAAAAAGACTCCCCCTTCACCAGTGCAACATTCCCACTACCAATGCCCCCACATCTGCCTGTATTCAAGACAGGCATTCTATTTCTCTCATTCACTACCATTGTCATAATGTTGTCCGTTTAGATATTTTTCCAAATGAACTCACCTTTCTTTGTGATAAGTTTCATACCATGGGCTGGTCCTTTCAGGCCTCATCTCTATTGTCTCTGGGCATTTATACAATAATAACTTTTGTTTTTCTTAAAACCCATAGATGATTGAGACTATTCTGTGTCTATCTCTCTCCCTCTGACTTATTTCACTCAGCACAATAGTTTCCATGTCCATCCATGTATAGGAAAATTTCATGACTTCATCTTTCTTGATGATTGCATAATATTCCTTTGTATAGAGGTACCACCATTTCTTTAGCTACTCATGCTATTGGGCAACTGGGTTATTTCCAGGTACTGGCTATTGTAAATAGCATTGCAATGAATACAAGTGTGCAGAAGGCATTTTTTGTATTGTGTTTCTGTGTTTATAGGGTATATCCCTAGGAGTGGTATAGTTGGATCATATGGGAGCTCAATTTCCAGTCTTTTGAAGAGTCTCCATAATATTTCCATAATGGCTGGACTAGACAGCATTTCTGCCAGCAGTGAATGAGAGTTCCTTTCTTCCTACATCCCTGCCAGCACTGATAGTTCTTATTCTTTGTGATGTGTGCAGTCTTTGTGGCATGATATGGTATCTCATAGCTGTTTTGATTTCCATCTACCTGATGATTAGTGATGTGGAGCATTTTTTCATGTGTCTTTTGGCCATTTGTATTTCTTCTTTGTAGAATTGTCTGTCTGTTCATTTCTTCTCCTCATTTTATGATGGGGTTAGTTTTTTTTTTTGTTATGTTGTCAGTACTTTGTATATATTAGATATTAGCCCCTTATCTGATGGGTATTGGGTGAATAGTTTCTCCCATTCTCTGGGTGGCATTTGTATCTGAGTCACTATTTCCTTTGAGGTGCAGAAGCTTTTCAGCTTAATATAGTCCATCTGTTAATCTCTGCTTCCATTTGTTTGGACAGTGCTGTTTCCTCCTTGAAGATGCCTTTAGTTTCAATGTCATGGTGTGTTTTACCTACTTGTTCTTCTATATACCTTATGGTTCTGGGTCTGATATCAAGGTCTTTAATACATTTGGATTTGACCTCTGTGCATGGTGTTAGATGTTCACTTTTTTGCATGCAGCGGTGTTAGATGTTCACTTTTTTGCATGCAGCTGACCAGTTGTCCCAGGACCTCTTGTTTAAGAGGCTTTTTTTTTTGCTCCATTTTGCTTTTCTTGCCCCTTTAGCAAAAATTAATTGAGTGTATGTCAGTCATATTGTATTTTAGGGCTTTGAACAGAGCCATCTTGTCTTTCACATGGCATGCCTGCCTTGGCAATTTATTCCATTCTAATGACTTTAAATACCAACTATACATATCACTGATCCTCTCTTTAAAAATATATTTAGTCTATCTTCATATCTTAGTAACCAACTATTCATGCAGATATCTCACATAAATACCTAAAAACAAATAGATGCATATACAAAATGAAATTCTCTTGGGGTGTTGGTGTTTCTGGGGCCTCAACAGTGTTGAGGGTTTGGCTCTAAGCTCAACAATCACTCCTGGTGGGACTTGAAAGATTACATTCAGTGTTGGACATGAACTGAGGTTAATTATGTGCAAGGCAAGTGCCTTAAATGCACATTTCATTGAAATGAATTATTTATTTATTTGTTTAATTTTTGAGCCACACCCGGTGATACTCAGGGATTACTCCTGGCTATGTGCTCAGAAATCACTCTTGGTTTGGGGGTCCATATGGGATGCCAGGAATATAACTGAGGTTTGTCCTGGGTTATCCATGTGCAAGGCAAATGCCCTATCACTGCACCATCACTCCAGCATCACATTTTTTAATTTTTCTTCTTTAATCTATTTACAACTATAAAATGATCTACCTACTTGCCCTATTGAGAAATATAATTCTCTGCGCCCTTTCCCTCAGTTTGTCTCCACATTCCATTTCTAACCCAGTTCTGTCAATGCTCCTTAGAAAACAAATCATCATCCACCTACTTATCTTCATCTTCATTGCCATTACCTGGTTTAAACCCAAAGCTCCTTAATTGGGACCACTGCAAATAATATCTGTGTGTTTTCAGCTTCTACTGCCTTCCCACTTGTCTACACATACCATAGTTAGATCATTACTTCTATTCTACTCAAAACTCTTCAAAATCTTAGATTAAAAATGAAATTTTCTGAAATACTCCCTTTCGTCACTTCATGCACTTGCCAATGATAGTCTTGGTATTTTTATACAAGTTCAGTTTCTTCCTTCCCTATTAGACTGTAAGCTCTATGAATGTAGAAATCATATTCCATCTCTAACCAGAAATACTTAGTCTTGTATTGGATTATAAACAAGGCTTTAAAAAGTGTTACGTGAGGGGCCGGGAGATAGCATGGAGGTAAGGCATTTGCCTTTCATGCAAAAGGTCATCGGTTCGAATCCCGGTGCCCCATATGGTCCCCCGTGCCTGCCAGGAGCAATTTCTGAGCATGGAGCCAGGAGTAATCCCTGAGCACTGCCGGGTGTGACCCAAAAACCAAAAAAAAAAAAAAAAAGTGTTACGTGAGAAGTCTGAGCGGTGGTGCAGCAGTAGCTGCCTTGCATGCAGCTGACCTAGGACAAACCTCGGTTAGATCCTAGCATCCCAACCCAGGAGCAATCTCTGTGCACATAGCCAGGAGTAACTCAGCCCCCAAGCAAAACAAAACAAAAACAAAAAGTGTTACATGAATGCATGAATAAATGAGTATTGTTTCAGAACTAACGATAAATAAATTTAGAGTTTAAATTGAATCACTATCTAAATGATTCTGAAAACAAAGGTTTGAGCATAATATTTGTCTCAGATTGAATAGTTTCTGTTGAGGACAGGTTTCAAACATATTGTATTAAAAGTTACTTAACTCACAAATGAGAAAAGTGGGAAAAGAGATAGTAATCAATGTATTCAAAAGACACAAAATAGGAAGAAGAGAAACTGGGATTCAGACCTATGCACTCTGGCTCCAGATCTTTCATGCTTAGGTACTATTTAATATGGAATTTCCCAATCAGTGAGCCACTAATGAGTTTCAGATGTGCCACCAGAAAGCAATTGGTTCAGCCCTCAGTGAGCCAGACTGTGGGCCTCAGGACCTTAAGCTGTCTCAGTCAGAGCCAGAGCTCATTCAGAGAATGGCAGAATAACTTTGATGGTGACTTGTGATTGCACAAAAAGAATGGGGAGCCATGACTTGTTCCTGGTGCTTTTATGTTCACTGAACACTCTAACTCAGTAGCTGCAGAGGGCAGCACTGTGCATTGAGGAAAAGACATTCCTGGACTTGCCATGTGTGCCAGGCAGGGACATGGCTAGCAACATGGGATGCTAGTGTACTGAGAGGAATGGCAGCAGCATGAAACTATCTTCATATAATTAAATACTTCTGTCAGTGGTGGTTGACACAACAGATCTTTTGATTGGCTTACTGGCTAAAAACTCTCAAGTGGAGTTTCTTCTAGATATTAGAAATATAAAGCATATTTTGAATGCAAGACATCACTTAGGTATTAATGTTTGTGTACAGAGTTTTGCTTGTTTTTTGCCTAAATAAATGTTATAAATTAAAAAAATAAATATAAAGTGTGTAACAGTAGAGGCAGTTCAAAGGTCTGAGCAAATTATCTATATGCAGGAACACCAATGAGATATGACCCCCCAAAAATAAATAAGTAAAAACCTCTGTAATAATAAGCTAGCATTGGTGGAAGCAAATTCAAATTTTTTCATCCAAAATACCATTTTTTAGAAATTTTCTATAAATTATATATCACTCTTAATATTACTGTTCAGGTATCTATTTTCTAGCATGGTATATAATGAAAAGAAATGAAACAAAGCCTTTTCATCAGGGATTAATTACATAGATGCTTTAAATTCTATCCAATCAGTCAGTTTTAGTTTCCATGACAATAAGATTAGGAGTGCCTCCATGCACCAGAGCTCTATGTAAAGGTATTTGTCTTGGATGCATCTGGTTCATGAATGTGGTTCCATTAAACCATGCAGATAACTTTGTTTCTTCTGAACATCTCTTAGTTTCTCCTACTGTTTCCACTTTGTAGTGATTACTGCGGAAACTGAAAACGAAAACACTGAGTTTGAATCTCAACTTTGCCACATAGGACCCCAAGACACTAGGCCAATAACCTAATCTCTGTGATTCATATCAAAAAAGCATCACAGGAGGCTAATGATATAGTACAGAGGCTAAATAAGGCACTTGTCTTGCACACAGTTGACCCAAGCACCAACAGGAGTAGTCACTGAGTGCAAAAGCAGTAAGAAGTGTTAAGCACAGCTGGGGTGCCTCCAAAACAAAACAACATTTTTTTTAAAGAAGGAGGCTGATTATAGCAATTACTCAGGAGTTTGGAAGAGCTAGGAAACTGAATCTGGGTCTTCTAATTGCAAAGAATAAAAAACGTTGTACTTTGTAGCTAACTTCTGCACCTTTAGTTTTCTTTTCTTTTCTTTTTTCTTTCTTTCTTTCTTTCTTTCTTTCTTTCTTTCTTTCTTTCTTTCTTTCTTTCTTTCTTTCTTTCTTTCTTTCTTTCTTTCTTTCTCTTTCCTTGATTTCCTTTCTTCTTTTTCTTTATTTTTTCTTTCTTTCTTTCTTCTTTCTTTCCTTCCTTTTCTTTCCTTCCTTTTCTTTCTTCTTTCTTTCTTTCTTTCTTTCTTTCTCTTTCTTTCCTTGATTTCCTTTATTTCCTTTTTCTTTCTCTTATTTTTCTCATTTCTTTCCTTCCTTTCTTTCTCTCCCTTCTTCCCTTCCTTCATTCCTTCCTTCCTTCCTGCCTGCTTTCCTTCCTTCCTCCCTTCCTTCCTATCTTCCTTCCTTCCTTCCTTCACTTTCATTTTTGGGCCATAACCAGTGATGCTCAAGGGTTACTCCTGGCTCTGAGCTCAAAAATCGTCCCTTGCAGGTTCAGGGAACCATATGGGATGCTGGGAATTGAACCACTGTTGATCCTGTGTTGACTGCGTGCAAGGAAAATGCTCTACCACTGTACTATCTCTCCAATTCCTAGTTTAAAAGAGAATAAGTGATCCATATTACAGAAAATATTTTATTTTGAACTATTATTAAATTTTCACTTATTTGGTGCCATAGTATGTATGGTGGGGTAATTTTAAAAGGGGAAAAGGAACTAAATTAAAAATAAGGGATCCAAAATTTTGTCAAGTAAAATAACACAAAAATATATATGCATGTGTTTATGTGCTTGTAATGAGGTGATGAACAGTAAAAAGCAGGAAAAAAACTAATATTAATTTAGCACCAGCTATAGTCAGACAGTTTACTGTGTCTTTTACATGTTAACTCACTCAGTCTCAAAATCACCATACAAAATAGATGGTATTAAACACTTAGAGATAAGGTAAAACTAAGGCTTGCCTACATGTTCATAGGTGCTGTATGCTATTTGGTACAGGAGGTGAAATGGTTGTGATAACTTCTTTTCTTTTTTTTCTTTCTTTCTTTTTTTTTTGTTTTTTTGGGTCACACCCGGCAGTGCTCAGGGGTTACTCCTGGCTCCATGCTCAGAAATTGCTCCTGGCAGGCACGGGGGACCATATGGGGCACCGGGATTTGAACCGATGACCTTTTGCATGAAAGGCAAATGCCTTACCTCCATGCTATCTCCCGGGTCCCGGTTGTGATAACTTCTTAAATTAAGACAATAATGAACTTTGGTACATCCATTGACTTCTTTTATGAAAGATTTATTTGTAGCATATAGAGTTCCTTCGCTACATTATATCTGCAGTTGGACTTTTTCAGAATTGGAGACAATTTTCTCCTACTCTCAAACACTGCTTTACTGACTAAGTTTACATAATCTTTTAAATCTTTTTTGTCATTTCAAAAATGTTCACAGCATCTTCAGCTGGAGTAATTTCCAGTTTAAGAAACCATTCATCCTTAAGTTTCTTATCCATAGAAGCAAATCCTCATCAGTTCTACTTTATTATGAGATTTTATTATGAGTTGTACTAATTGAGTCACCTCATCAGTCAGTCTCCACTTCTCATGCTATTCCACATTTGCATGTTACAACCTGTACTGGAGCCTGGAACAGGACATTCATGAAGGTTGGCATCAAATTCTTCCAAACTCATATTGATATCTTTAACTCACTCTGTAATCATGCATGTTCTTAATAGTCTCCAAAGTGGTGAATCCTTTTTCTAGATGATTTTTACCTGACTCTGCCCACATTCACCAGAGGAATCACAGATGATGTCAGTTATAATCTGATGAAATTTTTTTCTTAAATCATAAGTCTTAAAAGTTTCAATTCATGGAGTACAGAATGAATGTTGCATTGAAAAGCATTAACACTTTGATGTATCTTCATTAGACCTCTTTGGTGAAAGGTACAATGTCAATATTTTGAAATAAAATTTTAGTGAGAAATAGGTATTATTAAAACTACATAAATTTTTCATTAACCTATATTGTAAGCTTTTGTTACTTTATTGCTAGAGCATAAGCAGACTAGGTCTGTCATAATTTCTGTTATATTAATTTAACATAAACATTTTTGCATTGGTAAAATAAGCTTTAACTCCAATTGACTCACCAATTGGATTTGTTATCTAGCTGTTATCACAAACAAGATACTCATTTGAAGTGTTGAAGTCAGGCATTGTAATCTGTCTAGCACAAAGTCCTTGTTGGCATTTTCTTTCTTTTAAAAATGGTTTCACCAATGTTGAAAATGTGTTGCTTAGTGTAGCTCCCTTTGTCTTTAACTTCACTCGATTTCCCAGGTAAATGATTGTAACTTCAAAGCCACTTGTTTTATTTTACATTCTAGAATGTTCTAGAATGTAATTCTTTACTTAAAAGTTATAAAAGTTATAAGCTAAATGCTGCTTGTTTTAAATTTGCTTCTGCAGTTCCCTCAACTCTCTCAGACTTCATATATAGGAAAACATTTAGGAACTTGCTGTAGATTCAGCTTTGATTTAAGGGAATGTTGTGACTGCTTTGATCTTCTACCCAGACCACTAACCCTCTTTCCACATAAGCCAGGAGGTTATTCATTTTCTTATCATTCATGTGCTCACTAGACTCGCACATTTAATATTATTCAAGAACTCTTCGTTTGCATTCACAACTTGGCTGTTTGCCACTAGAGACCTAGCTTTTGGCCTTACTTACTAAACTTAATCATTTCCAGCTTTTTATTTTAAAGTGAGAGTTCTGAAGATGGCTCAACAGCTTAGCACACTTGTCTGGCAAGTACAAGGTCATGGGTTCAAATCCCAGTGCAACCACACATGTTGAAGTGATTGGAATAGTCCTGCTGTTTGTGATCCCTGGTGAGGAGAGCCAGGAAGATGGCTCAGTGGCTTAAAGCACTTGTCCAGCAAGCACAAGACCGTACACTCAAGCCCTGATGCTACCTGCAAGTACTGAAGTAATTCTGACAGTGCTGATGTTGGGGATTCTCCAGGAAGAAAGGACCCAGAAACCCATTGGGAAGCACCCAAAGCAAACATGGGTTGAGGAACTTAGTCCCCAGTGCCAAGCATGTATTGAGATGATCCCGACTAGGCCACATTCTAAGCATACTTTGTGAAAGGAGAAAACAGAAAATAAAACAAGAAACAACTATGCAACTCTTGAGTTCCTTTTGTACTTCCAGTCTTCTGTAAGGCTGTTCATTGGCCTAATTTCTATCTTCATGCGCTTCAGGGAATAGGAAAGGCGAGAGGTAGACAGAGAAGGAAATGACTGAGCCATCCAAATTTGGTTCACTCTCGAGTAAGAGTATGGCTTGTTCCACCCCAAAATAAAAGTAGTATTTTATCATACAACCATCACAGATCACCATAGAAAGTGTAAGGGTAATAAAAATATTTGAAGCACTACAAGAATTATTACATATGAAACCAATATGGAGTAAATACAGGGTGGTGGGTTACTTTGCTTCCTGAGGGGCTATCACAAATCTCCAAATAGTATTAAAATAAAAACAAATTTCCCATAATATCAACAAAATGAGTTATGTCTATATATAAATGATTGAGGAAAATCAAAAGAAGATTATTTTGTGTCTTTCATTTTAAAATTAAATGTACAAATGCCAGAATCTATATATAGATTTCTGCAGCACCTTGCTTTCACACTTCCTCACACCATTCTTTTGTTCAACTGCATAACTGAGTAACTGTGCAATGGTTAAACGGTAATTTCAATCTCCAATTCACAGATCCACACTTGTCCATAGGTATGAAAATTTGGAAACTACTTGGTATATTTACTATCTGGTAATTTATAAAGAAATGTAAGCCTCTATACTACGGGATTTATTTTGAAATTTTAACTTTTTATGTAAAGTTACTTAAGAAATAGAAAAAAATAATTCTAGTTTTCTAAATTCTAAGAATGACAGATTTTAAGTACATAACATTAAAGTGTTATTAGAATGCTAAATTTTACCACATTGATGTAATTTTTCTATATTCTCTATGGTAATATCCTTTTATTATCTTTTTAGTTGATGATAATACTAGGAAATAAGTTAGCAAAAGGGGTCAGAGAGATAGTACAGTGGTAGAGCTTTTGCCTTGTGCATGGCCAACCCAGGACAGACAGTGGTTAGATTCCCAGCATTCCATATGGTCCTCCAAGCCTGCCAACATTGATTTCTGAGCATAGAGCCAGAATTAACCCCTGAGTGCCTCCAGGTGTGACCCAAAAACCAAGAGAGAGAGAGAGAGAGAGAGAGAGAGACAGACAGACAGACAGACAGACAGACAGAGACAGAGACAGAGAGAGACAGAGAAACAGACAGAGACAGAGAGAGACAGACAGACAGAGACAGAGACAGAGAGAGAAGTTGACAAAGAGAGAAGATGGAGAAGATGAAGAGACAATTCTGCTTCTGTTTTTAACTAAATTAAGCAAAGTGCTTATCTTTTAAATTTTAAATTTATTTTTCTTCAAATTGTGGGCTCTCAGAGAAAATCCATAGTCTCTCATAGTATAAAAGTATATGCATCTCTAAGAAATATTTTGTACTACAATCTGGGGACTTGAGGGACAAAGGAATTGTACGTGGGTCCTGTTTTATTTTTCTTAATGTTCTTTGGTTGAAAGTTCAAAGTTAAGATATCAGCAATGGGACTACTGAGAATTCTGTTTATGGGTGATTGTCCTTCCACTGTAACTTTACCTTGTCCTCATTGTTTGCATCTTTGTTCTCATAATTAAAAAAAAAAAGTATATGCATCTATACCTAGAATGCAATTTTACTACACCATTTATATCAAGGTAGTGGGAGTTACAATACAGTTAACTATATTTTCCATGCATATATCATTCCAAACCAACACCCATTATTAGTGTCCAAAGAACTAGCCCCACTAAACTATATAGGCAAAATCTATAGACAAAACTATAGGCAGAATCTTCAGTTTTTATAACTTTAGTCAGTTGTTCTTTTATTAGGTTTTTTTTTATATATACCACATGAGAAATGATCTTTTGGGCTTTTTGTTCTTTGTTTGGATTTTTTGGGGCCATAGCAGTGATATTCAGGGGTTACTCCTAGCTATGCGCTCACAAATCCTCCTGGCTTTCGAGACCACATGGAACATGGGGATCAAACCCAGGTCTGTCCTGGGCAGCCACGTACAAGGAAAACGTCTTACCACTGTGCTATCACAAATGACCTTTGTTAAAGTTTATTGTGAAGGTAGTGACATTACACTTACAGATATATGTATATATATTAATAGATCTAAAGTTCTGAAATACTACAGATGTGTAAACCAATGATAAATTGATAAATTTTGTTTGTTTGTTTTGGTTTTTGTGTCACACCCGGCAGCTCTCCGGGATTACTCCTGGCTCTTTGCTCAGAAATCTCTTCTGGCAGGCTTGAGGGACCATATGGGAAGCGGGATTCGAACCACAGTCCTTCTGCATCCAAGGTAAATGCCTTACCTCCATGCTATCTCTCCGTCCCCTAAATTGATAATTTTTTCAAAACTATATATCTTTTTTTATCATAGGTATATAACTTTTATGATCTAATATTATGAATATTATAAATCTTACAAATGTAGACTATAAAAAGAATGAGGAGAATTAATAAAAATTTAAGGGAAAATCTGAATGAGCCTATAAATGTATGTTTTATTCTAGAAAGAGAATATTTTGTTTATATTAGAAAATATTATACTTAATGCTTAATCTGCATTAATAAGTTAGGGATTGTAATGAAAATTTTATAGGAGTAAAATATTAAAAGCACTGGGTCAGACATAGAACATTCAGTATAAATAAAACACTAGTTATTGAAGAAATGTGTAAATTCCCTTAGTAATTTAAGAGTAAACCTACCTTCCTTAATCTAATACAGGGCAACCATGAATGCTGAGGGAATTCCATTCTAAATGCCAAATGCTTAGAAATTTGTCTCTTTTAAGAAAGCTCCTTTAAATATTCTTGCAAAACTGGTTTCCAGGCTAAGAATTTCCTAAGCTGTTACCTCTCTATAATGCTCTGTATCAATCTACAGACTCTAAGTGACAATTGCTCTGAATAGAGTGTTCTTGGTAGGTGTGTTCTAAATCTTTCCATTTCCTTCTGCATCAGAGTTTTTTGTTTGTTTGTTTGGTTTTGGGTCACAACCAGTGGCGTTCAGGGGTTACTCCTGGCTCTGTACTCAAAAATCGTTCCTGGCAGGCTCTGGGGACCATATAGGATGCTGGGAATTGAACCACATTCTGTCCTGGGTCTGCCTCGTACAAAGCAAACACCCTACTGCTGTGCGATTGCTCCTGCCCCATTGCATCCATGTTTTATTTGCTTGAGAATCTTTTTTTTTTCCAAAAATTTTTTTTCCTTTATTTAAACATCTTGATTACATATATGATCGTGATTAGGTTTCAGTCATGTAAATAACACCCCATTCACCAGTGCAACATTCTCACCACCAATGTCCCAAATCTCCCTCCATCCCACCCCACCCCCATCTGTACTCTAGACAGGCTTTCCAGTTTCTTCATTCATTCACATGAGTATGGTAGTTCTCTGTGTAGTTATTTCTATAACTGTACTCACAGCTCACTCTGTGAAGTGAGCTGGAAGTTCTAGCCCTCCCCTCATTGTCTCTGAGGGTTGTTGCAAAAATGACTTTAATTTTCTTAAAACCCATAGATGAGTGAGACTATTCTGCGTCTCTCTTTCTCCCTCTGATTTATGTCACTCAGCATGGTAGGTTCCATGTACATCCATGTATAGGAAAATTTCATGACTTCATCTCTCCTGACAGCTGCATAATATTCCATTGTGTATATGTACCACAGTTTCTTACTTGAGAATATTGACAAGAGCAATAGTACAGCAGATAAGGAACTTGCACAATGGAGTCAATCCCTGTCACTCCATATTGTCCCCCAAGAAGCATCAGGAGTGATTCCTGAGTGCAGGGCCAGAATAATTCTGATAACTGCCAGGTATGAACCCCCTTTCAAAAAAAAAGAGAGAATTTTATATATTTTTCATTTATATAGGTTTCTTTTTTGATTTGCTGTTTTCAATATTTTGTGTGTGTGTTTGTCATTTTGGACACAATGTATCTTGGAGGTTTCTGAGTCTATTTTTGCAAGGACCCTTCATATCTATACTCCTCAATTCAAAAAGTTTCATTTATGATTTCTTTAATGCTTGGTTCTTCACTTAATTCACTTTCCTGATTTTCAGTACTCTGATAAATCTCATATTGTTTCTTTTCAACTCTTCCCATACCATAGTTCTCTGGTGTGCTGCTCATTTATTGTTAGACTTCTTTCTACCTATACCTGTGTTATGGAGACTTCTTGAATTTCATCTTGGAGCTCTTTGATTTTTTTTCCTCAGATGCATTATTCTGCTGTTCATATCTTTGATTGAGTTTTTTATATTATCTACTATACTCTTCATTTCTGTCACTTTTCTCACTGCTGCTCCTTGTACATTGCTGAATTTCCTTATCATTGTTTCTCTGAACTAATTCAATATTATTAACATGGTGCCACTAAAGCCAATGTCTGAGAATGTTCAGAGCTAGTAGGTATTGTTTGAGTCTTCTGTGCTATTAGTTTTACTCATTGAACTTTGTGGGCTTCTATGCAGCTTCATCATTAGGTTTGCTGTGTTTCTGCTGTGAATCTTTGTAGTCAACCACCCCTCACTTTAATACGCGGTTAAAGAAGTATTAGGCTGGAGGTTACGATTTTCTTTCTCAGTCCATTTTCAACCATTGATAGGAGGTAGAATGGTGGGCAGAGTGAAATTTGATGAGTATAACAATTATGAGGCCACATAATTCAGGAGATGTGGATCTGGTCCTATTGATATGGTAGAGATCAGTTGTAGAGTCTACTAGGACATTAATGGAAGATAGGGAAATCTACCTCTGTTCCAAAAACAATTCCAAAGATATCAACCATATTAATCTCATCTAGGAAGATGAGAAAGCAAAAAGAGGTTCCTAGAAAGTCATTTAAAATGTTATGTGATGATTGAGGTGTATAAAAGTCATTGCTTAGCATATTGCCATTCATATTTATGATATATTTTTATCCAAATCCCCAGTTATTATTAGACTCCCAATTATGACATTGTCTCTATAGGAATATATGAACTATATTCTGATAATGTGATTCTCAAGAAGATCCCAAGTAATATATCAAGAGAAAAATATATAAATTTATAATTCTGTAGCTTATTTAGCAATGTAATGGTCTTAGAAAACATTCAGTGGTATAATTGTATGAGTTTTAAATGGGTACTTATTATATTATAGTTTAAAAATGTAAGTCTAGGACTTGACTCTAAAAGTATTGAGGTCTGGGTTCAATCTCTGGCAGAACAATACCACGCATTGTCATTCCCCCACATGAGCTACAAATGAAATGATCTAAGAATTCCATAAGCCAGAAAGTATAAATCCTGGAAAAAAATATATGCAATTAAAAAAGTGAAAATATTGTGAGTATGTAAGCACCACAACTTAATTAATGTTCAACTCCAATGAGTACCAGAACAAAAACGGTACAAGTACTACAGCCAAATACATGCAAAATTCCCTGTTATCACTATAAGAGCAACATCAACAATGAAGGGCACGAGGAGGGAAAGAAGAATTAAACAAAGAAAAAATACCATAGAATATACTATGTTTTTAAAAACAAAGAGGAAGAAAGGGATGGATGGTTGAGGGATGTTATCCAGAAAATATTGGTTTGTTGTGATTAATTAATTGAAGTGGTTCACATACAGTGAAAAGTTCATATTTCATTTTTGTCTTATTTTATGAATTTTATGTTTTATATCATGAGAAATCTCTTCAACACTCTGATTAATTGTATTTTTCACTTTTAGTTTAGAAAAATATGTCTGATTTTCAGCTATTTTAATACTCACCCAAAACTTCCTTCATAGTAATTCATCCTAATGAATATTAACACCCATTATTTTATATTCATAGGCAGCAATATGCTCCACAATTTCACTGAGATCTAGAACCATCTCCTTATTAGGAGTTATCATTTCATATAGTCTAATTGTATGGCTTATAATGAGATATGCCTAGAGAAAATATCACTATATCATTTAGAAAGTTATTGGATATGAAAAGCTACAGACTTCAAATAAAGTTACTGAAGCAAATTGTAGCAAGAACCCCAGATAATAGTAATACTATAG
>PVKC010019247.1:0-19207 GCA_004027635.1 Crocidura indochinensis
AAAAAAAAAAAAGAAAGAAATACAGAACTCATCTAGCATATTAACAATAGATAAAGAAATTCAACACAGTGCACAGATTTCTTTTAATGATGATTGAAAAAAGACTATTTTCCATTTATGTAAGGAACAAAGAATAGTAAGGAGAGAAAGAGAACATTTTTTGTCTTACTAACTGTAATAATAAACAGCATAGTTCCATGTAAACTTCTAACATTTAAATTATTTCTATTCTTCAAAGTTCATTAATGTCATTGTGAACTTATTCTTTCCTTTTTTCTTTTCATCTTCTTTTTGTATTTCTTTCTTCTATTCTTTCTTATAACTTCAAATAGGAAATTGCAGTAAATGGTATATTTATTTCAAATAATTATTCATTCATTTAAAATTTTCTTAGGAACATATTTTTTGCATATTAGTATTTCATTTCTTAATATCTCCAAAATCTTACATAGATAATTCTCTAATATGTTTGATACAATACTTTGTAAAATATGGATACAAGGACACAGCCTATTGTTAGAGCATTGGCCTTGTACACAAGAAGCACTAAGTTTAAACACAGTGATGAAATTAAAACAAAAATTTTGTAAAACATGTACAATTTGGGAGCCGGAGAGATAACATGGAGGTAAGGGATTTATATTACTTGCAGAAGGTCGGTCGTTCAAATCCCGGCATCCCATATGGTCCCCTGTGCCTGCCAGGGGCGATTTCTGAACATAAAACCAGGAGTAACCCCTGAGCACTGCCGGATGTGATCCAAAAACCAAACAAAAACAAAAAACATGTACAATTCGTGTGTGTGCTTTGTTTTTCAAAATTTTATTCTGTCATATTTTTCCCACCATTTTCTTGTACTCACCTTCTCCTCTCTCCACTACACATCAGACTACAAATTATACATGTTTTTTATTCATTGTGTGAACATTTAGTTAGGATTGAAGAACAGCGAATTTGTTCTCAATCAAACCATTCTCTCAACTACTAGATTATATAATACACCATTAAGTTCAGATGGATGACATTAAAATTTCAGTCAAACCTTTGATATGTAGAATAGGCACACTAGGAAGTAATCCTTTATTAACGATTTTGCTATAAAAAATAAGCCTACCATTGTAATATAAAGCTATATTAAGTTCTTTCAAAAATTACTTTATTTCACTTAAGATTGAGAACTTTAGCCTTAAAGTGAGTAAGAAACAGAGCTGCAGTGATAAAACACATATTTTGCATATATAAAGTCCCACAAGAAAGTAATTTAAGTACTTAATCACATTTATTTTAATTTAAATGTTTTTTAAATATGTTTACAACCTTCAAATGGTTTTAAAAACAGCAGAATTCTATTTCTCAGGCCCTCAGACACTCAGCTATTCTTTCACAGGCATCAGCTTTTCACTTTTATTTCCTATCACTGTCAATGGCTTATCTTTTAATTGTCCTGAACCACTGTTGCTCATCCTCTCTCTTTACTTCTGGAAGAATTAGTGCCTTGTTCTCATAGGTTCTTGACTGATACCTTAAGCCTACTTCCTCCTCACAAAGAAAGCACCAACCTGATACCTTCAGCATAGCTAGTTATTTTTTCCCTTTGCTGCCATTGCACTGACATTCATCACCAATAGCACTAGGATTGAGTACATGAGTCAAGTGCTTCCAGTTCAGTCAGACTTTCTCCATCTATTAAAATGAACATCTTAAATTAGAAAACTGCCAAATAAAAAAATCAAATTCTATAGTTAGGGGTGGGCAAGTGCATATCTATCATAGATGAGGCCTTGGATTTAATCCTTGATACTACGAAAGAAAGAAATATTGTTACATAAATTATCATTGCCTTTCTAATCAAGGCAATATTGTAATTATTTTCATGCACTTTGGAGTAAAGGAATAAACTCACTGAATAAGGAGTTAAGTTTGGAAAAAACCATCTGCTGAGATTATTTTTAATCTTGCTCAGTAGCATGATTAAAAATAAAGCCATTAAACTGTATAGAAATAATGGAGAGCCATTTGGTTAAGTTCAAACACCAGGAGACTATTAATAATTAGGTATTTTCTCGCTGAACACTTAGAATTTAATAACATATTCACTGGAATTTTAATAATAAAAACCTATTTAATTTGGCATGACTAAAATTACAATCAAGGAAGTTGGACAGAGATAATCTGGTTTCCACAGAATGTAGAACCCTGCAGAGTTGTAATTTGATTTAGTGAATGTTCTATAAAGTCTAACAGGTTGCAAACATATCACTCAGTCAAAAAAGATATTGAGAGGTAATTACACAGACAATTTTGTTCCAAGTGTTTAAGGATATGGAAAACAAAGAATAGTTTGTTTCCTCAGAATATTTTCAATGACTTTAGCAAAGTATTCAATTTCAGTGACCAAAAAAAAAAAAAAAAAAAAAAAAAAAAAAAAAAAAAAAAAAAAAAAAAAAAAAAAAAAAAAAAACCAAACACTTAAACAGTGAAAAAAGAAAATAATATAAGCTGCCTTTTTCAAACTAAAAATATAGATATTATCAAGTATACAGACTTATCTAAGACAAATAGACATTTGTATATATTACAGTCACTAGTGTTACTCAAATCTTAAATCCTTTATATATAAATATATATCTGTGTGTGTGTATATATATATATATACATATATAAATATATATCTATATATGTATAAACTGGCTCAAGAATGATAAATAGTGGCCAGAACAATAGCAATGCAGGTAGAGCATTTACCTGGTAGGTAGACAACCCTGGTTCAATCCCAGGCATGCCATATAGTCCGCCAAGTCTGGCAGGAGTTATTTCTGAGCACACAGTCAGAAGTGCCCCCAGGTGTGGCCCCAAACCAAAAAACAAAATAAGTGATAAACAGAAATCATTTAGCATGTAGTCAATTTTTAATAACATTAGCTATAGTACTTCTTGAATTAATAGAAGAATAATAGACTTAGTGAGAAGCTACTACCCCCGTATTATCATAGATCTTTATCATACATAAAGGTGGAGCCAACATGTACTTAATAAAAGCAACAGTGTCTTTGTGACACAATGTATCCAGAAAAGGAACTATTTAGCAAAAAGATTAATATTATCTATTAATATAGTAAATAGGCTCACTTTTTTGAATTTACAAGACTTATTTTAGTCTTCCTTTAAATAAAGAGTTAAAATCAGCAGCAGCATTAAAAATTCAAAGACAGACTGGCTTTTCCATGTATTTTTACATCTAACATTACAAAACCATAATACTAAAATTGTAGTTAATTTTAATTTTATAATTTATGTGAAACAGCCAAAGGAATTGAGAAAAATGAAGAAAATGTCAACCAAAGTGATAGGCTTTCTGCATAAAATATCACTGTAGACAAAGTAATTAGAAATAAATTCATTTTGCTTATGATTAATGTTTTTAATGACAGAATAATAATGTTTTATATTACAAAATAAATGTTATTATAAAGATCATATTTTGTAAAGGATTTTTAGGAGAAACTAAATCATGAATTATTCCTTAATAATTATTGATTCCCTATTAATATAAAATCAGCAATCACTAAACGACACTATGAGATTTCAACATCTTATACTTAGGCTAGTTAAAAATTATGTGTATAGATTGTTTCTAGGATAAGGACATATAATCTAGCAAGCAATCTTTAGGTTTTAAATTTTTAAATAAATGATTTTATTTCTTATTGTATACAAAGACTCAACATTTTCTTCTATCATAAACACATTAAAATAGTTTCTTGGAGCTAGCATTTGTCAATTTTTATAGTTATGGTTATTTTATTTTCATTTGGATAGAAATTTATCTTTCAAATTATTTCATAATAATTTTCCCTATTGGAAACATACTAAATAGACAGCCTTATGAACTCTCTTAATTATTTTCTTTTTCAAGTTATCCCTGATAATGAAACAATCACATATTATTTGGCATATGGGATGGCACTGAGGTTGAACTCAAGAGTCCTTCTAGGCCTCCAAAATTTTATTTTTCTTTGTTTTCATTGTCCACCGAATTTTCTTAGCACATGTAGATATTGTCTTGCATTCTCGTTGTATTTATTCAATTGTCCACACACGGAACTCAAAGCAATGAGATTTGACCACATATTAATCCCAGTTGAGTGTCTCATGTGCTCTGATAGTAGCTCCATGTTATAAAACATATTAGAGGGACATTTTTTTCTAGTGGACTGGGTAATTACCCTCTGTTTTTCAAGTTTAGCACATGTTTACTCTTTTCAAAACCTAGTCTGTATATCCTTTATATGTTTTCATAGCTTTTGTAACATACAAAGGAAAAAACATATCACAGAGGTTATCTTATTGCTCATTATTTCTAGCTTCCTATAGCTACTATAAAAATTATCACAAATGGGTGACTGGAAACAACAGAAAAAGTTTATCTAGTAATTATGGAAACTAGAAGATGAAACTAAGAAGGCCACCTTTTCTCTGAATCCTAGAGAGAAAAATTCTTGCTATGATGTTATATTTTTTCTGCTAATTCTAACAAAATTTTGCAGAGTAATCAGTCAGACAGTTACCATTTGGTTTGTGGTGATGTGCCTCTTCTTATGAACATGCCAAAAATATTAAACTAACAATCCACCCTACTCCTGTTTGCCTCATCTTAACTAATCATATATGCAATTACCATATTTACAGACATGGTCATAGAGACTGGAAAGGTAGTACAAGAGGTAGGACACTTGCCATAAATATGACCAACTGGGATTCAATCTCTGTCATCCCATGTGGTCACCTAAGCACTACCAAGAAAAATTTGAAGTGCATAGACAGAGTAATCCCTGAGCATTGCCTTTCATGCTCCGTAAAAATAATTTCATAGATGTTTACCACACAGATAAAAATATTCAATAGAATAAAAGCTCCAATTTGCATAATATATAATTGATAAATTATAGTTTATTTTAATAGATTTAGTAACTTATATTTAATAAATCACTGTAATGAGCTAGATAGATCCTTTACTTCATAGTCAAAAAGAAAGTTAGAATAGATTCTCATTCCCATTTCAAAATAGAGAGTGTAGGAGGAATCAAATATGACAGGCCAAGGAAAAGTGATAGATTTGGAAGCATTGGATACAGTTAAGAATAAGAACAACTTATTTTGACACAATTTAGTAAAATTCATCATTGTATTTTTATTTTTTTTATTTTATGCTCCATGGTTTGGAAAACTGCCAATGATTGAATATAATTCACAAAACATTCTATTACCATATTATCCATCAGATTAACAACTTCCCTTCAACATTTTTCCACTTTCTATACCCATTCTACCTTCTCCTAACTCCCCTCCATCTTAAGACACCTTTAGTATTCACATTTAATTTTATTTTTTAATATCTTTATTTAAACACTTTGATTACAAATATGATTGTAGTTGGGTCATATACAAAATGCCCCCCCCTTCACCAGTGCAACATTCCCCTGACCAATGTCCCAAATCTCCCTCTTCTCCATCCCTCCCCTGCCTGTTCTCTAGACAAGCTACTTCCCTCATTTATTCACATGGTTATGAAAGTTCTCAGTGTGGTTTTTTTCTATCTACACTCATCACTCTTTGTGGTGAGCTTCATGGCATGAACTGGACCCTTCAGCCCTCCTCTCTTTTATCTCTGAGAATTATTGAAAATATGTCTTTTATTTTTCTTAAAACCTACAGTTGAATGAGACTTTTCTGTGTTTATCTCACTCCCTCTGGCTTATTTCACTCTGCATAATTGATTCCATGTACATCCATGTAGAGGAAAATTTCAGGACTTCATCTCTCCTGACGGCTGCATAATATTCCATTGTGTATATGTACCACAGTTTCTTTAGCCATTCATCTGTTGAAGTACTTCTTGGTTGTTTCCAGAGTCTGGCTATTGCAAATAGCGCTGAGAAGATTATAGGTTTTGAGGAAGGTATTTTTGTATTATATTGATGATGGGACTGTTGCACTAATGAAGAGGGGTGTTCTTTACATGACTGAAACCCAACCACAATCATGTTTGTAATCAGGTGTTTAAATTAAGATTGCAATTAAAAAATAAAAATACCAAGTAAACAAAGAAAAAACATAAAGTTTCAATTAATCAATTATAACTGCCAATCTCAATAAATGTAAACATGTACCCCAAGTACTGGACCATTTTCAAGTAAAATTGGATTATATGACAGATATATTTGTATTTCATCCCACTGCTAATACAAAAGGCATATTAAAAATCAAGGTAGATGAAGTTGATTGACATAGAAAGCCTACATCACCCATGGACTCATTAACTGTGTAAATAACACATACCCTTCTTTAAGAATTAGCTCAGTAATTAATTTATTTACGAGATTCTGGGGACAGAGAGAGAGAGCACAGCGGTAGGAATTTGCCAATTGCATGTGACTGATTCAGGACACACCGAAGTTTGAGTCTCAGAATCCCATATTGTCCCCCAAGCCAGCCAGAAATTATTTCTGAGCACAGAGCCAGGAGTAACCCATGAGTATAGCCGGAATGACCCAAAAACCAGAAAGAGGAAAAATAAGATTCTCTACCTTCATCAGCTGGTATCTCATGGTAGTTTCGGCACACAGTCCACTACTAAGAAATTTCTCTTTACCATGTGTGTCCTCTTGTGTCCTTCTTGTTTTAATATTAGAATAATTTGAAATAATCACAGTGATGCAATTTTGCTCTCTCCCTGTTAACTATTATAGAAAGAATCAACATCTATACTTGAGGGTAGGTTGGAGGGTTTGACAAGTTCAATAGATCTTCCTCTTAGAAAACAAAAATACTGGCTAAGTATTCTAAAAATATGAAAATTAAACTAACCCATAGAACAAAGTGAAAGACATTTGTATCAAATTAACGAAAATGTTTGGTCATACTAAAAGGTAAATCTTAACTTTTCAACAACATCTTTTTTTACTTAACCTTTACTTAACATTACTCTTTGGCAGAGTAACCTTATGAAAACCCAGGCACAGCTGTAGAAAACAGAAAAATATCGTCTTGTAGTTTCAATTGTATAGAAAAGTGGTATAAAAGTGATATTATAATTTGATGCCCAGAATTTCATATTTTAAGAAAAATATTAGATATGCACAATACTCAGAAATTGAAAACATTAACTGAAAAATAATTAGAATGGGGCATCTATTAAAATCGTAGGGTCTTTTCTGGAAATAAGGACAATTTTCCAAAATTTGAATGTGTTGGTAATTATATTGAAAGACATAACCACGCAGTGTCTAGAACATATCTTCCCAGTGTGTATCATACAGAATTTTTCTGAGCCCATTGACAATGCGTGAGAACCCTTTGACTTACAAAATTCTAGAAGAATGGAAAAGGGGCTATTATACAAAAATATTGTCAGAAAAAGCCTTTGCTATTGGAGTACACTATGAATTTAAAAGAGTAAGATCTAATTACAATCTTTATCTAACAAGCCACACCTTATGTGTTTTCTTCCTCTTTTGAATATATAAACCCTTTCCTATCCTTCATAAGTTTATATATACATCATTTAGCTACCACTGGCACTTAAATGATTATCTATGTTATTTATGATTATATATTTTACATAATTTTATATATAAAATATATAAATATATTATATATTTTATATAATATAAATATAATTTATATAATTTTATATAATTATTATATAATTATCAATAATATGCATGTATTATTTATACTGTTATCTTTTTTTCCTCTTAATGAATTGGGGGACCATATAGGATGCCGGGGATCAAACCTTGCTCTGTCCTAGGTCTGTCACATACATGGAGTTGTGACAGCACTCCAGCCTCCTGAAGCATTATTTTAGAGGCTGATCAGCCCCCCCCATAAAAACAGACAAAGAAAGAATATGTAGAACTAGAATGAAAGAATAGCAGGTAGAGTATTTGTCTTGAACTTAGCCCACCAAGCTCAATCCCTGGTATGCCATATGTTTCCTTGAACATAACCAGGAGTTATTCCTGAGAACAGAGCCTGGAGTAACTCCTGAGCATGCCTGCATGGCAAAAACAAACAAAAACAATAAAAAAATGCAAATCAGGAAAATAATGGCCTTTCGGGGCACTTGTCTTGTGTGAGACAGAGCCATATTTGATATCTAGAAACATGTAGAAGTACTCCCAAGTGCAGAGCCAGAAGTAACCCCTGAGCAGCGCTGTGTTGTCCCAAAACAAAACAAATGAAAATAAAGAACACTATTTCAAGAAGAAATTTTAATTTTATTCTTGAATAAAAATAATATTTTTATTCAAAATAAAGAATATTTTAAGAAGTTTACCCTTTTTCTCATAGCTAATGGTTAATAATCCCACAAATATATTATCTTCATACTGTGATTAAAGATCTAGACACATGAAATGATGAAGAGTCTAGTTTGTCGTTGCTGGAAAGCTCTGTTAGAGAATTCCTGCGGGGGAAGCCTAGAAAGGAAGCTGTGTTATAGAATTAGCAATAGAGATTTCAGTAGGTGTATGTGTGTGTGGGGGGGGGGGAGGGGGGAGACATTTACATAGCTTCAAGTTTATTCACAGAAGACCTGCAGCTATTATTGGTAATATTGAACCAACAACCAGTTTATGTGTGATGGTTCCCATAACCAATATGACTCTATTATTATGTAGTGTTTAAGGGCCCACAAGTAGCCACACTGGTAAATTTGGTACCACCTGTTTACAAAGCACGTACTTCATCTGCCTTACCCACCTCCTTGTATCCTCAATACCTTTCCAGATAATGTGTGATGGTGGGATAAAGAAGAAAAAAAATTCAATACACAAGAAAACTTACTTTGGGGATAATTTATAAAATAAATAAACTATACCCTTTAAATGTATCAAGGTCATGAATAAAGGCAAGAAAAGGAAGTACCTTGGGGCCAGTGAGGTGGTGCTAGAGGTAAGGTGTGGGGCCCCAAAACCAAAAAACAAACAAAAATGGAAAGGAAACACCACAGACTAGAGGAAAATAAAGATAAATGACAATAAAATACAATTTAAATTCTAATATTGAATCCTAGAAAAAAAAGAGGATATTATGGGAATATGGTAAAATAGTGACAAGGAAGGTCTACATACAATTTCACTATAATTGTGCTAATTTCTATTTTTTTTGGGGGGGGACCATACCCATTTGATGCTCAGGGGTTACTCCTGGCTCAGCTCTCAGAAATTGTCCCTGGCTTGGGGGACCTTATGGGACGCTGGGGGATTGAACCGCTGTCCCACAGTCCTTCCTTGGCTAGGGCTTGCAAGGCAGACACCTTACCTCTAGCACCACCTCACTGACCCCATATAATTGTGCTAATTTTCTGACTAAGATCACTGTACAAAATAGTTTATATTAAACTAACCATATGCACATAGTACATAAAATAACATAAAACAAAGAAGTAATTATCATTAATTTACATTAAAATATATTTAGGGATTTTGGGGGGGAGTCACACCTGGCAGCACTCAGGCGTTACTCTTGGCACTATGCCAAGAGTAAGGCTGGAAGGCTCTGGGGGCCATATTGGATGGTGGGATTTGAACCACCATCCTGCATGCAAGGCAAAGGCCTGACTCCATGCTATCTCTCCGGCCCTACATTAAAATATTTAAGCATTCCTCTTGTACCCAAATAATTAGGGAATAATATTAAATAGCACATAAAATATAATATACCACTAATATATGGCCAAAACAAGAATGATATAATAGCATGCGGTCTGTAGGAAATAGTTTCAGAGAAGAAGCTTGATGGACAGTGTCAATCTTACTTCTGGGGTTGCCCACTGACTTTAAAATGACTCTGCAAAACCACACTGAACACTATTTTTGCTTCTTGCCTTTTGTAGTAAAAGCAAAAGTCCTTTACCGTTTTCTTGCCATTAGAAAAAAATGGGTACTAATGTAAATTTTTCATAAAAACAAAATGTCAGTACAAACTTTTGAACTTTTTGAAATGTCATCTCTTATGTGTAATTTAAAGGAGCAAGGACAAGACAGTTTTTGTTCCAAATTATTTCATTGAAAAACAAGAAGACTGCAAGTGTTGACTATAAATGCTGTAGCTACAAGAACTGGACATAAGGTCTCTGGTTCCCTACAAAGCCATTATCTAAGAACCTTCTTCAATAAGCATTTATTCATGTTGCTTTTTAACATAAAGACTACTTTGCTATGACCAAATACTAGGAAAGATAACTATAACATTCATGCTTTAGTAAAGGAGAGAAAGAGGAATATAAACAGTAACTCATTTGAAAACTCTCTGAGCTACAATGGATTAAATATCTTCCTACATGTTTCATTTAAGATACTTTTACCCTTGATCTCTAACATTTTAGTTCTATTATTTTTACTGTACTTAAAATCAACAGTTGCAGCAAACATATACATGCTATTCTAAATTATCTTGCTTTAAGTATAGTCCTTATGTATCTACTTTAAATTTACCTCTACATAAGCTAAAATTTCTTTATAGCATCTTTTGTTAATTACTTATAGTGTGCATTTTTTACACTTTCTGATAATTAATACCTTTTGAGTACATTTTTATGGGTTTTCTTTATATATTATTAGTTGTATAGCAAACAATAAAATTATTTTGCTAAAATAGTGTAACCATATTATTGTTTCTCATATATGTATTTTATATTTATATATAAGACCTAAAATATATTTTATCTTGCATAATATAAATCAATAAAGTCCAAAATCATTAGTTCTAGAGACAGAGAGACATACAGGTCATACATGTTTTGCTTTGGGCCAAACCTGGTTTCATTTCTGGCACTACAAATGTTCCCTCAAGCACCGAGAGAGGAATAACAACTAAGTAGCACCAAATGAGGGGCCTAATTCTGGAGCCCAAGACACCGACACAAAAATCTCGAAATTTCAGTGCTCACTAAGAGTATATAGTTAATACTATTAAATTGCATTTGACCCATAGATTTTTATCTTTGGCACAACTCAGTCTTCAGTTCAATTAAAAAATGTTAATGTAAGTTTGTTGTAATCGATCCTCTGCTCCATAGAATTCAATTTCTCAAAATATACTACAAAATACTATATGTTATAAAACAAAAATCTGTTTCTCTGAATCTATATGATATCTTTGTCAATTCTACTCAACAGCCAACCTGGCATTTATTTTCACTACTGTAAGCAAAACTACCAATATAAAAACTAATTTGGGAGAGTAAAGATCTCTTAGTATAACCAAGGCTGAAATAAATACAGCAGTTGTGTGCCTACATTTGTTAAAACTTTACTCACCAAATTTTGCTTATATCAAAAAGAACTAAAATGATTACAGACACTTGAAAAAAGAAGTAAAAAAACAGCTATTGTATGAACTTCTAGTCACTCAGAAGACTTTAGAAAAAGCAGCTGAGAACCTTTTACAATGTATTTTTAGACTTGGCATTCCTTTACTCAATCATCTAACACATATATACCTACTAATTTTTCAAATCTTTCTCATTCCCCAAAAAGTTATAACATGTGCTCAAAATAAAACGGTGCTACTAAAATGAAAGCATGATGATAAACCTACCAAAAGTCAGTAACTAAACTAGTCAGCCTAATTACCCCAACAGTCTAATCTTTATATATTCAGAATGAAGTTTTTCTGATCAGCAGGAATAAATGACCTGATCTTAATGACATTATCTATTCAAGATGCTTTTCCATTCCATATAGGTTTGGTTCCCTCTTTTTACATCTAATTCTCTTTCTGCCAATAAAAATTTTCAAAATGTGGTCTAAGTAGATAGTTCAAAGACTGAAAGTTAGCTTTGCATACTGTAAGACCAGGTTTCATATCTGTAACTACATGAACCTCCAATGCACCAGCAGGAGCAAAATCAGAGCTCAGTTTGGAATGCTCTCTGAGAATCAATGGGTATGTTCCCAAAATAAAATCAGAAAAGAAATTTTCATTTTTTACAGATTTATGAAGCTCCAATCTAGTTGGTTGATGAGATTCTGCCCAATCTATAATTTGTTTACGAAAAGTTATCAAAGCTTTAAAAGTTATCTTGCTTAGATTTTTTGTTAATGACACAATTTAATGTTCTGTCTCCTGAGCTGGTCTAGCAAAGAATAGTGTCCTATAGATCACCAATTATTGTTAAGCAATACAGACTTTTTTTTTTTTTTGGTTTTTGGGTCACACCCGGCAGTGCTCAGGGGTTACTCCTGGCTCCATGCTCAGAAATTGCTCCTGGCAGGCACGGGGGACCATATGGGGCACCGGGATTCGAACTGATGACCTTTTGCATGAAAGGCAAACACCTTACCTCCATGCTATCTCCCGGGCCCCTCAATACAGACTCTTAATGATGCCAGGAAAGGCTTGATAGCTGCTGTAATGAATAGAACAGACTTTAGAGTGACAATGAGGAAGGATAAAATTCCTATGAGAGCTAAAACTCTTATTGGATATAAATTTCATCACAGTCAAGTAATTATCCATTAAATTCATCTTCATTCATGAGGGTAAAAGTGATAAAAGATTATAAAAGCAGATGCTCCAAATTTCAGGTGTAAGTCTTCTAGTCTCCTATCAACTCAATTAAAAAACCTGTTTGTGAAACTTGTCATCGCCATCTAATGCACTTCCCTCTATTGTAAACGTTCTTCAGTTTTCTTTATCCTTTTATCTTTCTACATGATTATTTTATCTATGAATATTTGATGATGGTTTTCATAAAATCCTTTTCAAAAATTCTTTTCAGAATATGCTTTTGAGTTTAATCATCTTAGTGTGTAAGCCTATTATTAAGTCAATAGCTCAGTCTATTTATCAATTCATTTATGCTTATTTATTTATTTAGACTCAATGTCAAAAGTATAGAGTCTTAAAGGCTTTTCTATTTCTTGAGTTGTAATAATTACAATATATATGATTTAATTAAATATGAAGATCATTTTAAGTATTTTTTCACAATTTTATTCTAACAGCACATTTTTATTTTGTTTGAAGAACACTACAAAGGTTATGACCTTATGCAGAGACATTGCTAGGTATAATAGCTCCACAAATGGAGGTAAATTGACAGGGTAAATTTCTCTCCTAATAATGCAAAGCATTTTAGGAGGTAGTTAGAGTACATATTAAATTGAAGTGAGCACAGTGCCTTCTCTATTTTCTTTCTCATTCATGCAGTAAATAGAAAATTCTGATAAAATCTATGGAAAGGGAAATGGGGAATGAGTGGATGGTGGTACGTTAGGTGTGAAATAAAAAATAAATCTTACTTGAGGGGAGCCAGAGAGATAGCACAGTGGTAAGGCATTTGCCATGTAAGCAGCCGATCCAGGACAGAAGGTGGCTCGAATCCCAGTACCTCACATGGTACCCTGTGCCTGCCAGGAGTGATTTCTGAGCACAGAGCCAGGAGTAAGTCCTGAGCGCTGTTGGATATGACTCAGAAAACCAAAACACAAACAAAATAATTAAATAAACAAATCGTACTTGAATTCTCGCTTTTAGGAGTCATCTTTACATATAACAATCATCACAACCCATCTGATCATATTTGAAATCACTTAATAATCAACATTAGTTATTCAATACTCACACTGTCACCAACCCTCAGTGCACTTAATAAAACAGATTTTTTTTCCAGAATAACTCAGAGTCAGTGATTTAAAAAAGTTTTTGAATCTTGGTGTCTGTTTAAAACCTTATGTTTTCTCTGATCCGTGGAATAGTCAAATTAAAAGTCTTCTCATTAAAGCCATAGATATTTTAAAAGTTGTATTCATAATATATTCCCATTATTATTTCTTCATTTTGAGGGCTGACAGTAAGGAACGATAACAGTATTTTATATCTTCCACTCAATTTCACATAAATGTATATTTTAAAATGTCCTTTAATTCAGGAGATTCCTTTTCATTTGAATCATGAGACATAATATTTTTACTCAAAAAAATTTTGGTGTTCTATATCAACTATTATGAGTGTTTGTACAGTCCACTGATCTTTGTTTATGTTTCCCCAGTTACATCCAAAAATGTCAGCATAACTCAAAGCAGTTCTTTCAGAAACTATCTTTCAAAGTTGTCAAAGGAAATAGCAACCAAGAAGAGGAGTGCATATATCATTCACCTCCTCTGGGTATACATTTATTAATATCCTAGTGCCAGTCTTGTCAGTGGACAGGCTACTTTCAACACTATTTCTGATTAAATAACTCATGCTGTCTTGTATTGGTTCACATTATCTTCTGAGATCTAAGCATCTGGAAATGAAGCATGCCTATCAGTAAGTCAGAGATACCTTTACAGATATTGGCAAAGGAAATGACTCAGCTGTTCAGTACCCACAAGCTGGGTGTAATAAACATTAAAACACAGATTTACCATCTGGTTGAACATGTGCATTCAATGTCCAGGAGAAATTCTAATAAGAACTTAATGAATCTGAGATATAGCAAATATGGTCTCCTTAACAGACAATGCTATATCATCTACTCTACTATATCATGCTATATCATCTACTCTAGTCCTACTGTTGATACTGAAGGTTGGTGTAACTTCTCTTACAAGGACTTTGTACAAGCAACCCAACCTGAAACACTGGGAGTGTCTACAGCAGTTTTGTGGACTTCAGAACTCTCTGGGTCCAGAGCTAGTAAGGCAATTGCTTTGTATGAGAGTGACCTATTTTTGATTCCAGGTACCCCCAAGCAATAATAAGAGTCTTCTTGTAGTACAGAGACAAGTAAGAGTAGGTCCTGCACACAGCTTGGTATAACCCAAGAAAGTAATCAAAAAAAGTAATCTATAAAAAGAGAATAAGTCGGCGCTACCCAAGAATAACTGTATTTCTCGTCACAAATAAGTGATATATAGATAGAACCTTCGGTAAAAATCACTGGCTCCTGATTCCATCACCCTTAGTTCAAGTCCCAACCTAGCAAATTAGTCTATAACGCTAATATCTTCCCAATTAAAAATATATCATCTCCAGTCAGAGCAATTAGCTAATAAAATAACGTATTGGTCGCAATAGTTTTTTTCTATAACCATCCCATGTCATTCTGCCTTAGTACATGTCAAATAGATTCACTAAGGCCACCATCTCACCCTTAGAAATCTACTGACTCTTCTCAGCAATGAGGTAAGGAAGCCTCCTCTTCCATAAAAAAATTTTTTTTTTTGGTTTTTGGGTCACACCCGGCAGTCCTCAGGGGTTACTCCTGGCTCCATGCTCAGAAATTGCTCCTGGCGGGCACAGGGGACCATATGGGGCACCGGGATTCGAACCGATGACCTTTTGCATGAAAGGCAAATGCCTTACCTCCATGCTATCTCCCGGGCCCCAAAATTTTTTTCATTATCCTCATATAAACCACAACTTTATTCTATCTATTGTTGTCAAACTCTGTGAGATAAGCCTGGCCAAGAAACAAATGTTCATACTAAAATTATCAGGATCTGCATATCATATTGTAGGAGGTAGTGAAAACCTACTTTAAGAAACAAAAGAAATTCTCATGTGCCTAAAGAAAATATAATGTAGCCTTAAGATTGCCAGAGAAGCCTGAGGTATCCAAATTCCTCATAAGAGGGGACTTGGAAACAAATACCAGCAAGATTGCTCACAATATATAGCTCTGACCCAATTTAAATTTTCTCCTCATTAAGTATAAAAACATTAACTTGCATGTTCACTGGATGAATAATTAGATACTAGTTTTAAAGTAAATTACAAGCAAGTACTTAGTCTTCAAACATATGTTTGCAGAATCATCTCATCACTCCTATCATACTATTCATACATAACACCTTATACATATTCAGCCCATAGAGAGTTCACTTTTAAAATTTTCTTACCCCCAAATATAGCATACCAGTCTCTTTTAAAATCTGTGTCTTAAGAGAGGGTCCAGCATATTATGTCTCAGGAGTGTTCTATTTCCTCCTTAATAAAACTTCTGGCTTTTATCTGCACTTTTTTTAAATGTTTAATTTTCCCTCTAATGAAGACAAAGAACCTGTTTTATTTTCTCTCACATAGTATGAGTTTTCTGTAGTTTATGGAATAATATCTCTTTCAAACCTAAATGGTGTGACTCCTTTGAGCAGGAGAATTTCCTTTCTGAAATTCTGAATGGCAGGAGTTAATTCCAAGGTTTGACCGGTATAGTGGCCAAAGGAGTGGCCTAATAACCATTTAGTACTACGGCAGGGTAATGACCATCACAGAGCTATGAATTCACCAAGATCCTCCTTTATCTTTCTTGAAGTTTTAGATAAACAGTAATATAATCTACTTTGTCTCAATGAATTCCCTGAGACTATTCTTTTGAAAACATATTAGGAAAGCTATCTGAAAGAGCAGGTAATATCTTAGAATCTCGGGTATATTATCTTTTGTTGTAGCCCTCACTTATCAGGATATCTTTAGAAATATTTTAATTATGCATATTTTCGATACCACTGTACTTTAAATCTCCTTATTTCTCTCTATCCGATCTCTCCTTTTCTCAACAGTATATTTATATGTGACAATCTCAAAAGTCACAAAATCCTCTGCCTGTAAAGTATCCCTTTCCCCAATGTCCTACATTAATCCCACCTGGTATGGGTGAGTGATTTTGAATAAAGAATAAGAGAGTCTGCCTGAGAGGAAGGGAGGAGAGAGACAGAGAATCAGAGGAAAAGGAGCAAGGATTGGCTAGGGATAAGGCTTAGCATAGAAGCTATGTGAGGAAATGCATATAGTGGATAGGTCCCTAGAATAAACCGAACTGACTCCAATAAAACTTTAACTGAGTGCTTATAATTATTTCTCCATTATTCTTCATCTTCAGACCTGCCAGGCAAAGGGCCTAGAGGCACCCTGCCTTGCAGAGGGAGGCCTCACACAACACATGAACTTAATACTTTATATTCTATATTTAATCAACATTTGCACTGGATGGAAATCCCAAGACTTGAAACTACTATTATGAATGTAATATAGAATCAACCATCTTTCTTTAACTCAATATAATTTGAATTTTATTAATCTTCCTAGAAGACCAAAATGCTTGGACAATTTCAAAATGGATGAATAATTAGTATTATGGTTTCCTAAATGTGCTACTAAATAGAGATCTTAATAATACGATGGATCAATGACCAGGGTCCTCTCTTGGAAGTAGCTACATCTTCCTATGCTTCTATTCTCTTTGTTCTTTGAGAAATACTAGACACTGTTTAATAGATTCCCTTTGCAAAAATAGCTGAATGTACAAAATCCACAGATTGCTGTATTTGTCCCAGTAAAAACCATTTAATGGAAGAGACTACTCTGATTGGGATACTAGTTGTCTTGAAAGAATATATTACTTTGACTGTTTAGTTCTTTGGATTTAATTACTTTCTTACACTGAGTCCATAAATGATGAAATAAATTGTTTAACAATAATGCCTTCACTCTCTCTACCAAACTGGTGTTTGTTCTTGAAGCCAGGGAGTAAAAGAAAGCAATATATTTGGGGTTCATATCTTTTAGTTCATATAATCTAAGTCTTGATATAAACAACACTAACTTCCACTCTGGTCAGTGTTAAAGAAAAAGAATGTATCTTTTGGTAGGGAATCAAATAGAAAGACATTTTAATAAATCTATTTTCCCTTTAAATAATTCTTGAAAAAATTAAACAAGGCCTTCATACACTGAATAACACAAATAACATATGGATCCTGATCACTAATTAATTTCATTCATAAAGACTTTTGAGCAGAAATTTTCCGGGATTTTACTCCCCTTTATTTTTATGACCTCCCAAAGTACTTCTAATAGTAACCCAATCCAGTTGTAATTATTTTCACTGACATTAAATATTTCTATGAATCTACTCTTTCCACTGGAATATTGTTCTTTTTGGAAATGACTACAGAAGTTGGTGGTCTCAGCATCATAGATGCATCAAGCAAAAGAAGCCTAGAGTTATATGGGTTCATTAGTACAAGCAAGTAGGGCGGAAAAACAGTAAGAAAACTACTTACTTACTACCTCTACGTCATTTTAAGCTGCACCGTGGTTATTGTAGAAATCTGGAGTTAGTGGATTTTATTTGTTGCTATATCATTGACTCACTTAAGGACTCATATATAAGATGCCAAAAGAGTTGAGGGAATCGAAGGTTGGAAACATGGTAGTCAGGAATGTAGAGATGATGAAGGAGACTGACACATTGGTGGTAAGTATGGTGCTATAATAATGTCAGATTAAAACAGACATATTGATACTATTGCAAACCATGATTCCTCAAGAAAATATTTAATTAAAGAGATGCAGCTATCAAGAGTCAATTGCTTACCTCAGTGACTTCTCTGTAATCTGCCCATAGCAATGAATCTCTAAAACGAAAAATAGAGTAGAACATGAAATAAGTTTTTACATAAATTTTACCCTTGAGAGATGAAAGAAAAATTTCTATGGTGATAAAAAGTATCTTGAACACATCGCTAAAAGAAGGGCATTTGCTATTTCTTCTTGTGTTAATTTAGGACCTACGGATTTTAAACAATTATATGCTATACATACTGCCTCAGAACCATAATATTAAGTCTGTAACTGGAGTTTACAGGTTAAATGTGCTTTTCAGGATATAATATTTTCCTATTTCATCCATTCAGGCACCTGGCAGTGTTTCGATGAAGATTGCATGTGGGGATTACTTCTGATGCTCCTTCCACCACTTCTCTTAAGGATTTTTAGAGCTTTCTCAAAGCCTAGGTAGCAGTGTCCTAGGAAGCAGCCATTCTTTATTGATGGAATTAAGATTCCACACCATTCTCAATAATGACTGTGGACTCAGAGGAAAAAAGTGTGGATCTTTTCAACTGAAAGGGTGAAATAAACTGAAAATGAGTTAGTGAGCAGTCTACTCTCATCAAGGCTACTCACAGCAAGGTAGTTGGTAAGGTTTTGTGAAAAAATAAATCCCTGTCTTAAAAAAAAACTATATTATATAGTGACTATAAAAATGATCTTGTCACTTGAGAGTAGTTTCAACAGCAGTTCAAAACAGTTAAACCAACAAAGTAGCAAATCTCAGAGTAAAAGAAAAAAGGGATATATATATATATATATATATATATATATATATATATATATATATATATATATATATATATTTAAAAAAATA
>PVKC010019248.1:0-19251 GCA_004027635.1 Crocidura indochinensis
AAAAAAAGAAAAAATACTTGTTCATTTTTGTAATATTAATGAAGAACTAAAAACAGTTGAGTATAAAATAGCATTTTAATTTTTTATATAGTTTAATGTTTATAAAGCAGGAAATAATAAAGTGAAGATATTATATGCTTGATTTATTTTTCTCTGGATTTTCCAGCATTAAAAAGTAATGCTTTATAGGATTTTATTACAGCAATAAACCAAATAAAAGCTTATCAGTTAAAATACAGTCTGCTATTAGGGAACCTTTTCTTTCATCATTTCATATTTTTCAAAATTTCATTTCTTAATGTTTTCCTATTTTTGTACTGAATTAGTCTAACAATAAATGGCCTAAATCACTTTTTTATTGTCAAAGTTACATTTGCTGGTAAAAAGAAAACTGAAAAGAATACTGTCACACATGAAAATAAAATTATTTTAAGTGCATGCTATGCAGTAAAAGAAACAAAAACAACTAAGGACATTAAAAATAAAAAGCTTTCCATGTGCCCAGATTACTCTTACTACTTCTGTCTTGCATTTTTCTAATGTTGTCAATAATTGGTGAATAATCTAGATATAGTCAGATCTTTTACAGTGAATTTAGCATTTCCTATAGTACTCCACAAACTCTTATTTCAGGAACATTTAATTTAAGAGATTATACATACCAAACCAAATGAATGAAATAGGTCATTTCACATCCTGTCTTATTAGCTATCTCATGCTGTCTTGTCTTGTGGCAATTAGATTGGGTGGCATTTTATCTGAAAGACAATACTAAATCACATTTACAAAAATCAAAGACTGCAGTTGTAAAAATTCTGCAGGAGAAAAATGTGCCTGGGTTAAAATCAACCTACACAATATAAAGGATAAGATTAATTTCAGTTTCTATCTTCCAAATTCCATAACTGTGTATGAGGATTACATCGGGAAGAAAAGAGAAAACACACATATTTACCTCACCTCTACTTTCCATCAGAAATCTTCTTTTTGTGGTGTTGGAAGGGGGGAATATTGGAATACTCCCATGTGTTCTCAGCAAGTTCAGGCTTGCTCAGCAATTAGGGTCAAAGTTCAATGTGAGGTACCCAGTTGTTAACTAGGTGCTGAGGGTGTAACCAGGATGTCTGCTACATGTACATTTGCACCCTATCCTCTGTATTATATCTCTAGCCCTTGGGATATTTTTCATTTATCAACAGTTTTAACATTTTTCTCAACTTTGATTCATCTGTTGCTGCATTTCATTTCACCTTTTCTGTTAGTATGCATATTATTAGTAATGGAATATTCTCATCCTGCTTGCTTTTTTCTTTGAGGACTTAATCCCAACTCTGGTATTAAGAAGAGATAAAACTTTCTTAGGAAAAAAAAAGTCCAGAAGATTAAAAAAAAAAAAAGAAAAGGCAACAAAGAAGATGGAGAATGTCAAAGTAGTGAGGGTTGTGCCACATCTATGGTTAATTTGGTCCCTGGGTACAAATAAAAAATCACCCACTTTCCAAGGGTGGGTTACTAAAGGTGGTTCTTCCTCTGCAGTTGGGGTAGATTCTAGCCCTCATTTGCCCCCTCCCCAACTTTGTAAAAGCTATACCTGACATAGCCATACCTAGTACCCTGACCCATAGGGCAGTAGAAAGGCTAGAGAGAGATTGTTGATGAGAACAGAAGTAGAGCTGGGCCAAGATGTGGCTTTTCTGACTGAGAGTTTCCTTTTAAGGAGAAATCTAGTAAGATTAAGGAAAACTATCAGTAAGAAAGGAGAGAAAAGAAAAACTTGAGAATTTTTTCATAGTTGTTGCTTTATCTAAGTATCTGGGAATGATTTAGAACCTACTTACAGTTAGCATAAAGAGAAATTCTCTTCTCCATTACTGGGTAGTTCTCAGAATAGCAACTGAGTTGCTATGCTCCAGCAGTTGCAGAATGGATTGCCTGTTAGATGCAAGTACTTTCCTCGACAAGTGTTTTGCTCATTGACAAGAATGAGACCCCAGATAACTTTCCAACATCAGGATGCTGAGCAAGCATGATAGGGAGCAGGTAAGGACCATCAGTACGTCTCAGTTCCTTTCAGCTATTTTGAGAATGATCATAAATAGAATTTAGAGGACACAGAATTCTTTCTCAAGACTGGAAAGACTTACATATTTGTAAAAGGATAGAAAATATTGGATGGCATAATCATAATAAGATATCTAGTAGGTATATTTTGGAATAAGAACCTTGAGGTCATAAAATTGTATGATGTAGATCACAAAAGAATAGTTTAATCTGGGAACCATATCAAGCAGTGCTCAGGGTATAAGTGATACTCAGGTATCACTTCCTATATTGCTCAAGGGACCATGTGCAGTGCCAGGAATCAAACTGAATCAGGATCAACTGAATTCAAGACAGCCCTCATAACTCCTGCACTATCTCTTTGCCCCACCTTTCCCAGTTTAGTTTTAAAAAGAAATAACGTGCACTGGAAAGAATATACAAAAGTTAAGTGCTTGCCTTGCTTGCAACTAACTGATCCTGGCATATTTCTCAGCTCCACATTGGTTACTCATGAGCACAGAGCTAGGAATAAGCCCTGGACACTGCTAGGTATCACCCAAGAAAGAGAGGGAGGAAAGGAAGAAGGAAGGAAAAAAGGAAAGAAGGAAGGAGGAATGAAGGAAGGAAGGAAGGAAGGGAAGGTATGAAGGGAAGGAAGGAAGGAGGGAAGGAAGGAAAGAGGGAGGGAGGGAGCTGGTTACAGGTTAAGGATAGGGAGTCTAAAGGAAAAGATAAGATTGGCCATAAAGAAGCACTTGAAGGTCATTTAAACATGTATATGACTTTGATTCAGCCCATCAAGTGTCAGCAGCAGGACTGAAAAGAAAGGTACAGGGCATTTCTGGAAAATACATATTGCTTAGCATTTCCTAGTAACAATTTTCATATGTACCTTTCATAATCAAAATACTTAGCAAGCAAAGCATGTTTGCTAAATCCTATAGGCTGTAAAGATATCCTGTAAAGGGCAGGGCACTGATCCAGAGATTAAAATTAGTTTTATTTTGCCTAATTCCACACTGTCCTCCTTCTAGAGAATTAGAAACACAAGCATTACATATTGCTGTGCATGATACATTAAGATACATATTAAATATTTTAAGGAGGGTGACTTTAGTAAAAAATAAATTGCTATTGTGTTTTCAAATAATTCTCAGGAGCTTATTATTAGTAATGTGGGCCTTCCCAGAAATGATCTCTTCCACCTTTTGTAACCATAAATCTTAAAGTGAAAAAACAAAGTATGATGATTGTAAGAGAGTAACAGTTTAGTCAGATTTTGCACTTCATTGCACACCATGCAAATAAATGTATACATTAAAATTGGACAGCATTAAACAGATTTAATAATTCATCTTATTGCCTCTGAAAATAGAATAAACAAACCCCATACATGCAGATGCTAAAACATGGCAGAGAATGATGCATTTGTGTTTAATATTGCTAATAAATTTGGAAATTCACATTTTTATTGATAAACATGTTCTTGAAATGCAGTCTAGGAGGACAGATTGTTAAATTTAAGTACTGTATAAATGAGAATTATAGATAGTAGTACTATTAGTGGCATTACTGTGTGGAGAGCCATCTACTAAACCAACTTACCTGCAGTTTTAAGCACTCAGCAATGAGTTTCATATTTCACTTTAATGTGCAACCAAATAGCACACAATTTTAGAGGAAAAATAAGCATGGTAACAGAGTAATGATCATTGTAAATATTGTGCTTCTTCTCATTGACTTAAATTACATATTTAACAATATTTCAGAAAAATATTTGTTTGTCTAGCTTAATATATTGAAATCTGTTGCCTGTAGAATTTATGTAGAGAAAATACCTAAATCTTTTATAAGATTTTCTCTACCTCACACAGCGCATGCATATTTACACACATACCAATGTATTTTACACATTCCAGACATTTTGAGATCTAAAATCATTGTTATTAATTGAGCACTATAAAATCCCATTAATGTTTATATATATATATATATATTGGCTTCAATGATATTAAATTGCATCACTCAGGATGCCCACACAGTTACTGCCACCTTCACGTATCCTCTCTAAAATGCGAAAGGTTTGAAAGAAATGAATTTGTGCTTTGCAAATAATATGTCAACGTTCATATTAGAATAGAATAACATTTTTCTGGTGAAAACATTTATTTCATAGTGCAATTGCTATACAAAGCCCTAGTGTTGGTTTTTCTACTAGCAGCCCTCTGAATTAGTTGGTTCAGAAAATTTCTTAAAATTTATTTTGCATCATTAGTGGATTTTCTTTTTATATGTGTTATTCTGTTTTCCCCATTAAGATTCCAGAAGCTTATTTCATTAGAGATCCCCATACCTTCCTTCTTACAAAGGATTTTATTAAGGTATATTGTTGTATTGAGTGTGAATATTGGCTCTTCAGATTCTTGCATGTACTCACAGGTTAATATTTAACCCCAGCTTCCACATAAAAAAAGTGTCTTGGTTAACATAAGCATGTTCAGAAAGAGAATCAAAACCTATTAAAATACTAACTTGGATGGTTCTGCACCCTAAGAGAAGAGGCTCTGGTGAATTTTCTAAATTCTTTTCATGGCTAACTTGAGAAACGCTAGGATTATTTAAGTATATTGACGTCCTTGATTCACATTGATTACATAACTCACTCTCATTCCACTGCAGGCCATGGAGGTACAGATCCAAAACTTTGGTCAGACACCATCTCAGTTGCTTATTGAGCCACATCCTCCTCGGAGCTCTGCCATGCATCTGGTAAGATTATCAGCTTGTTGAAATGTTATCAATTGCACCTGGACCTTGGTGATTCTTAGCATCGTTTTTAGAATCTGCTCAAATTGCTAGTTTACTTTTCACTCCGGAGAGAATACTTTTTAAGGTTATGTCAGTGAGGTTTGTATTCACAGGTTAGCCATCTTCTCTAATTGTTTATGCCTTTATACATGCTACAGAATTCCAGACAAGGGCACCTAAGTTAAACTAGGCTTGTAAAAATTGAAATGAAAATATGAAAAGAATGTGATGTTAAATAAAAAATTGTGATATTAAATATAAAATATTTCTGATATTAAATATTTAAAAGTTGTATCACCCCATTTAATTTTTTAATAATTTTTATTGTGATAAAAGTGAATTACAAGTCTTTCACAGTAATATTTAAGGTACATAGTGACAATGAATTAGGGTCATTTCTACCACCAGTGTTGTCCTTCCACCCCTGTTCCCAGCATGAATCCCATACCTCCCCTTTTTTGGACTACTAATGTAAGAGGTCTCCTTTTTGTATAGCTTGTATAAATTTACCCTGTATAATTTTTGGAAGCTAGGCAGGATAATAATTTTTTAAGAAAAGCTAAGCAGAGATTTAGATGACTGCAAGGAGAGAGTTGAACCACAGGGCTTATGATCAAAGGCTTCGAGTTGGTCTTGGGTAAAACAGCCATAATTTGAGCACTACTGGTATCTTATACAAGTTGTTTAACTTCTTTTCTTTTTCCACTTGTTAAGCTACCTTAACATGGAGGTACTATTAGTATCAACCCTTAGGATGTACACATTCACTACAATCTAACTAGATTCACTACAGTATTCCCTACTTAGATGAGTACACAACTACCTCTTTTATGTTAGCTGATGTTATGCATCATCAGTTACTTTAATTCATCTTTTATGATAACTTTTTAATTTAGGATAGGAAGATAATACACTGAACAGGGTGGTTTCCTTCTACACAAACAACCCTTATTTTCTTCCAGTCATATTTGGTCCCTTGAATACCACCAGAAGTGACCCCTTAGCATAGAGTCAGGAGTAAAAACCTGAGCACAGTTGGGTATAGTCAACGCTCAAAAAATTTTAAGAGAACCTATTTGATAAAAATTTGTTCAGGAAATCTGAGGCCCTTCCCAGCAATTTTTAGCCAACCAGGTTAGCTGTTCAATATGAGAGCCCAAGGATATAATTGTGCTCAGCCCTGGTGGTGCCAGGAATTACCCAGGTCACCCTAAGAGTATTCAGGGGCTTTATCCAATCATTCTTAGGGGGTTAGGTGATGCAGGGGATCAAACCATGGTGGCCACATGCAGTCATGGACATTAGCCCCATCCTGTCTTTTCATCCATATAGAATATTTCTATTGTGATTTCTTTTTCTAATCTTTTTATTGAAAAATTTCTCTTTAAAAATTATTTTATTTAAATTTGGGGAGGCACACTGGTTGGTGCTTAGGGCTCTTTGCTCAATTGTCACTCTTGGCAGTGTGAGGAGTTGAACTGGCATTGACTTCATAGAAGACAAACTTTTTTAGCCCAAAGAATAAACATGTCTTTGCAGACTGGTTTGCAGCCCATCCATTTGACTTCATAGAAGACAAACTTTTTTAGCCCAAAGAATAAACATGTCTTTGCAGACTGGTTTGCAGCCCATCCATTTTTATACATTGTCACTATGGCAGGAAAATATATTTGTATTAGAGTAAAGAGACCTTTTATATGTGTATATACAAGTATTATAAGTTGTACTTTTGTGGTTATTTAATCATAACTTATCATTTTCATACCTTTACCTTTATTCTACCAATTACTTAGCAAGTCCTCACTTGGGTAAGGTCATTTGTCTAGCAGGCAAGTGTCTTATCTGGGTATGATCCCTGGCATTTCATATGATTTCCCCTAAGCATCCTCAGCAGTAATTCCTGAGTGAAGATCCAGGAGTAAGCCCTGAGCATCACTAGAATGGCCCCAAAACAAAACAAAAAAGGCTTGGCTTTAGTCCCATATATATGTCAGATGATGCTCAGCATTGCCACAGAGAAAAGTACATTCCAGGCACATAGAATCAAACTTAGAGTAAAACACAGTAATGCCTGTATGTGAAAACCCTGCTTTCCTTTCTACAATAGCCCAACCAATCAGTCTCATGCACACCCTTCTTACTCACCCATGAAAGCTAGTTGCAACCAATCCTTGTGCATGACAGACCAGAAAATTTGGCACCAAGCATGTAGTTCCCATACCAACACCTACTCACAGTGGAGACACGGATAAGTGGCTGGGATCCTCAATTCTGGAGATGAAGCATTTTCAATAAGCTGTCCAGAAGAATATCACTAACACTTTATTTTATGAAATGCATTGTCAGGAGAGTTTTATTCCCATGTTAGTTTTCTCTGTTTAATAATTATAAAAATAATAATTTTTATCCTGGAGAAATGCCCAGTCAGAATTCATTGCTCTCCAAGGGGAGATGGTTAAGAGACTAAATTGTTATGGAATTGTTTATAAAGAAAATCCAGGTTTTCATATTCATGTAAAAGAGAATTCATGTGTACAGCAAATAACCACAAAACAGGTTCAAGTACTAGTGACAAATTCACGGTTTTTATATTATAGCATTTTTTGTGAAAGTACCTATAATGTCTACTTTCTTTTTTTTTGTTTTGTTTTTTTTGTTTTGTTTTTTTTTGTTTTTGGGCCACACCCGGCGGTGCTCAGGGATTACTCCTGGCTGTCTGCTCAGAAATAGCTCCTGGCAGGCACGGGGGACCATATGGGGCACCGGGATTCAAACCAACCACCTTTGGTCCTGGATCGGCTGTTTGCAAGGCAAACGCCACTGTGCTATCTCTCCGGGCCCCTTAAATGTCTACTTTCTATTGAGTCATATGTTTGAAAATAAAAGTCTTTAATAGAGAAAATAGTCTTATCCATCAAGCTTAGTAATTCACAGCCTAGAAGGGACAAATCTGGTATAAGCCAAAAAGCACCAGGAGTTGACAGCACAAATGTGTGAAAAGCTTTGTCCTGGGAATCTTCGTTACTTATACTGGTGCTGGGATCCTAGGTCATGCAAAAAATGAAAATGTCAATCAATCTATTTTATGCTTCATGTAAATAAACAATGTTAGTAATTGACTGGACCTATTTTCCCACCAAAATGGCATTTGAATTGCATTCAGTCTGTTCTTTGCACCAAATGGGCAGATCTGATGCTGACTTCACACAGTGCCTCTGTCTGCCATTACTTAAGTTGGGATTGAAAGTGAATCACTGAGTTTCCATCTCTTAATGATCATATGTGTTCTGGGTCCTCATCACCATTGAAAAGTTCAGGTCATTATCTTATTTATTTGTGTTTGTATCCATCTCTTCTGTTCTGATCGCATTTCTTCCCCAATGCTTTTACTAACCATTATCCCTTTTCTTCTGCTCCCCGTTTCTATTCAAGTGTTTCCTCCCACAGAGCCCGCTCATGTTTAAAGACCAGATGCAGCAGGATGTCATCATGGTGCTGAAGTTTCCATCCAATTCTCCAGTCACCCACGTAGCAGCCAACACACTGCCCCATTTGACCATCCCTGCAGTGGTGACTGTGACCTGCAGCAGACTGTTTGCAGTGAATCGTTGGCACAACACAGTAGGTATGTGTGCTCTGCCCCTCCCTAGGTGGGAGGTCTTTAAAGTGGCCACTCAATTAATGTAAGAGATAAGTGTGCTAGGGACGAGGTTGTATGAGAGATTGTCTACAAGAAAATTAAAAATATAAACCAGAAAGGTGCAAATGTGCCTCATAGGGCGCAGAGCTTTATAGTTTGTTAATCCATAAGCATTTGAAGGACTAAAGCAGTTACACCCACATACTTTGCCACTGTGTTACTTTCTTCCCATATTGAGTTTGAATTTGAACTTTCTAGTGAGCAACTTTGATTCTTCTTCCATCTGAGTAGAAATATTTTATTTGTCTAATTTCTGGGAACTGGGAGTATAACAAAAAATAGTACAAACACCATCTTTTTCTTTATAGTGCTAAGAGAAAACTGATTCTAAACTATGTAATGCTTTCGTGTGTTTTCTTCAGTTTTACTCCTAAAAGTTCTTTCTGCTACTACATTTTGAAGTGACATAATTGTGTCCTAGAAAGTAGACATATTTTTTAACTAGGGCATCAAAACCTGTGACCTATGATTTAGTTAGCCCAGTTCACCACCACTTAAGAACTCGAGAGTCCCAGGACTTTCACTGTCTTCATGACTATATGTCTTCATGAACAAAACACAGTACATACCAACCTGAGTCCTTCTACGTAGCTTAAAAAAATAAAAGAAGAAACAGAAAAGTTGAGCTATAGAGATAGTTCAGCAGGTAAGCTGCTTGCTTTGCACCCTGCACACAGCTAACCTGGTTTTGACCCCTAGCACCACATATGATTACCTTGAACCCCTCCCTCCAAGAGCAACTATAGAACACTGAGCCAGTGTGGCAAAAAATAATTAAAAATCATTTTAAAATAGTAACTTATACCTTAGTTCAGCCTCAGAAGAGCTTCTAAAAGTACTTAGTTTATAGTCTGGGGTGATGTTTCAAAATAAATAGAACTACTTGCCTTTAGTCATAAATATGCAACTTATAGTTAAAGGGGAAAAATATGACTTCACAAGAGATTTCATCTCTAGGCATTGAGAGCAAACTATGAAGAGATAAATTTTTCTTCAGAATTGTTTAAAGTTATGAATGTGTTATAATCACATGTTTAAAAGTATGACTGTCTGGCCCTAAGCATTAATCTTCTGAAAGTAGCCCTTATGGAGGTAAAATATTTTAGCTATGGTTCATCTTTACACATTCAGTAAAAAGTAAAAAGTCCTTGCCCCGTATTGAAGAAATTACAGGGGAGTAGGAGCCCCAGCCTTCCCCCTAGACTTGTTCCAGATGCAGTGCTCCCACACAATCCTACTCTTAAGTATGTATACTCAAGTACTTCCTAGTGACTTTAGCTCTATGGGGTCAAGAAATGATCTGTCCTTCTTTTGGCCTAGTTTTCTCTTGTTAAAATGAGAACAAAATCCCACCATTCTACAGCTTAAGCAGAAACCAGCCATTGCTATTGTAAAAGGGTTTTAAGACTACCTACGAAGGTCTTACTGTAATTGAATCATCCTTAGATTTTCAGGGGTGGGTTTTTGGTCTACTGCTGGCATGCTCAGGGATTATTCCTGCTTTGCATTCAGGAACCACTTCTGGTGAGCTGCATATGGGACCATGTGGGATACTGAGGATTGAACCCTGGTCAGCCACATGCAAGGAGTACCCTAACCACTGTACTATCTCTCAGGTCACACTGTCCTTAGTTTTTTAACAAATACCACTTTTGAAGCAAATACATATACTTATTTATTTATATATATATTTAGTCCAACTACCACAAAATACTTCTTAGGTGACATTTTCTTCTTTCTGAATATCTTATGGTAATGTACTCTTTGTTTTGATTGATCAGGACTCAGAGGAGCTCCAGGATATTCCTTGGATCAAGCCCATCATCTTCCCATTGAAATGGACCCATTAATTGGTATGTTAACAAGAAAAGTACATTTCATGAATACAGTACACAGATTCCTGTGTGGTTACTCATCACAAAACATAATTGAATCATACTTTTCTTGCCACAGAATTGATGTAAAAATACTATCAAATTGCCATCATAGAGCTGTCAGTGAATACAAATAATATGGCTATATCATATATGTCATACATTTGTCAAGTACTCATATGTGGTGACTGGTATTTTTAATATTAAAAATAAACTATTTTTGTCATTTTATTGCTATTTTAGGATGTCATTTTAAGTAGATTCCAAACAAGGAAGACAATTTCAAACTGCCTATTTTCAGCATAATATATTCTTTCACAATTCTATTTTATTTAAAATATAAAAATGCAGATATTTAAAGAAAACTAGTACTGAATAGCACCTTTCCTGGAAATCAATATTTAATAGGACTAAAACATTTCAATGTGAGTTGAAAAATCTTAGCTATATCTCTTTGTTGCAGATATTAAAATGTTTTATATAATAGCCATTTTATTATCCATATAATTCAGAATAAATTCAACTTTTTAGGCTTCAATTTCATATTTTTATGGTGTACTACAGTTTCTATTCTGCCTATTTCATGGGATCATATATATGCCTAAATAAGAATGAAGTATCAAGTTAGTGAGCATTCTACAAGCTATTGTTTATTAGAATTATTGTCAGTATTGTGCTTTTAATATTATGAGTTAATTCACCTTCATCTCTCAACTAAGAAATAAGATGAATGGCAAGCATTTACTCACTCACTTATCTCCCTATACAAAATAGCATCTCTTTGGGAAGGTTACAAGTTTGGAAAACGGGAATATTTTCAGTCAGCTATTTTTACTCTCTTGTCAGACATCCACAGTGTCTCTTGAAGAGAAACTGTAACCATGGAAAAACTAAGAGCTGTATTCTAATTAATTAAGGATAAATCATATAATTTTAAGTGGTTTGAGAACTTTTATGCTCCTTGTTTTTTGGTACAATTTTATTTGTGTTGTTTCCATGTACCTTCTCTAGGAAGGAATATGATGGTTGAGTGGCTATTCATAAAGAGTCGTTCTTTGATTTAATTGATGTTAGAGTGTCATGATGATCTTCTACATCTGCCTTTTCTATTTAAGAATTCAGCCCAGGGATTTAGACTGAAAGGATGGCACTGAGCAAGGGACAGGCTGGTGTACAGACAGGCACTGGGGAAATCAGACTATGTCTCCAAGTTCCCTACTTTATTCAGATTCAGTCCCTGTGCTCAACACTGATTCCTTGTCCACCTCTTTCCTCCCCAATCCTTTTCCTATCTATTTTATTCTCCTCCTCCCCTGCCAGCACATTCTGGAAGGGCCTGCTGTTTGTTGACAATCCAGATCTTTAAAGCTGCTGACCCTAAGTTCCCCGTGGGGCTGCCCGAATAACAGCATCCCTTGCTCAGATCTCTACTCTGGTCACATCTTTTTACAGGAATGGTAAATGCCACCCGAAAATGATATATTGAGGCAGATACCAATGCTTTTTTTCTTATTTAACATCTGTTAGATAATATTTATCCGTTATTATATATGAACTTGCTGGACACTAATAAACTTGCCTACAGTGTGCATCTCTGGAATTTAGTGCATTTAAATACTTTTATTATCTTTTAATTTTATTGTCCTGAATATCCATCATATGTTTATTTAGTGGTGGAGGAAGAATTCAGTTTCTGATTTCATTTTTATTAATTCAGTGGTGCTTCATTAATAATAATGGCTACTAAGAATCTATATATTCTTTATAGGAAAGTGTTTTTATCTTAGTCATCAGACAGCCTTCAAAGCATGCATCTAGTAAGTGAATAGCAGGAAGTATTCATTCTGCAACTGATTGGTGGAACTCTTATGGATCTAAATGCTTTGTTGTATTTATGTTTAGCCAATAATTCCGGTGTGAACAAAAGGCAGATCACAGACCTCGTTGACCAGAGCATACAGATCAATGCACATTGTTTTGTGGTCACAGCAGATAATCGTTATATTCTCATCTGTGGATTCTGGGATAAAAGTTTCAGAGTTTATTCTACAGAAACAGGTAAACTTAAAAATGAAATCCATTATTCCGCTTCAGAAGGTCTATTGTTCTACCCACACAATATGAAATTAAAAGTAATAAAGTATGTGTTTTCACCCTGTGGCCAAAAGTCAAATTAGTTTTCATGCTATATCTAGTGCATTCCATTCTGAGCCTTAATATGAGCCCTGAGTTTATAAAATAATTCAAACTATTGTCTCCTATTCCCCCCAAAAATCAGGAAGTACCTTTAAATCTCTCCTTTCTCTAGGACAAACCCTGAAAAAAAACACCATGAATGTTCTGTGGTTTTTTGTTCATTTGTTTTGTTTTGTTTTTGGGTCACACCGCATTACTCAGGGGTTACTCCTGGCTCTATGCTCAGAAATAGGTCCTGGCAGGCTCGGGGGGACCATATGGGATGCCGGGATTTGAACCACCATCCTTCTGCATGCAAAGGCAAACACTCTACCTCGATGCTATCTCTCCTGCCCCTCTCTCCTGCCCCGAATGTTCTGTTTCTAGGGTTTTTTTTTTTCCTGAAAAATCCTGGCACATCCTTGGGTCATTTTGAAAAAACATCTCTTGCTAGAGTCAAATCACATTATAGATTTGCAGTCTCTGTGGGGTCACATTTCATAAATCTAGTAAAATTAAGTTGATTTCATTGCCATGATAAGAAAAATAGCAAGAGAATTCCACCTGCCACTTCTGTGTTTCAGGAAAGTTGACTCAGATTGTTTTTGGCCACTGGGATGTGGTCACCTGCCTGGCAAGGTCCGAGTCCTACATTGGAGGGGACTGCTACATAGTGTCTGGCTCCCGTGATGCAACCTTGCTTCTCTGGTACTGGAGTGGCCGACACCACATCATCGGAGACAATCCAAATAGCAGTAAGTGATGACCTAGCAGCATCTTCTCAGACCCAAATTCATTTCATTGCATTTTGCCTCTCTTATTTTCCTAATTGTTTTTCCTGAGGTGAAAAAGACTTTAAGGTCTTACAAGTTTAAGTGACAGAAATCCTTGCTGCATTTGGCTGTGTTCAGAGTGTTAAAAAAGAGCCAGAGCTCTAACCCTCAGCCTGGGGCAATATCATTTACCTCTCATACTGACTGCCTGCTCAGCTATTTCCTCAATCTCTAAAGTGTTCCCATCCTGTGGAAATTCCTTTCAGTGTCACCTGGTCCTTTAAATCTTTAAATCTCCTATGTTCTCTCTAAGCTTAATACATAGTATTTCTTCTCTTGATTTTGTAGGATTTTGTGTATTCTTCAATGTGGGCACTCACAACTCTCTGCCATGTAGAATAATAAATATCTCAACAACAACTGGCCCCCTTCAAACAGCATTCGGGATGTAAAACTGATACCATTTCTGTGAGATGGTGTCTATAAGTTGTATTATTATTTTTAAACTACATTCCCTAAAATCTCCAGTATGTGGGAGGACTCCAAAGTAAAATGATTTTTAGAAGATGCTTGATATACTCAATCTCTATGGCAAACTCAAAGTCTTAAATGAATCTTTTTTTTTTTTTTGCTTTTGTTTTTGGGTCACACCCAGTAGTGCTCAGGGGTTACTCCTGGCTCCATGCTCAGAAATTGCTCCTGGCAGGCACGGGGGACCATATGGGGCACCGGGATTCGAACCGATGACCTTTTGCATGAAAGCCAAACGCCTTACTTCCATGCTATCTCCCGGGCCCCCTTAAATGAATCTTAATAAAAGTAACAGTACTGGATTAACTCAGAATTTCTCACTGTGCTTTCCCATGGACCTTTTCTGTAATGGAAGAGCAATTCTTATTCCTGAGAATTCTTGTCCTGAGGAAACCTTTTCCTTATGCATCTGAAGTGTCTGTTTCCTGGCATAGTGACACATAGGAGAGGTTTTCCAGAAATCCTGTTAAATGTCTAAATGTCTGAAGAGCTCACACAGTATGAGGACCTAAAAATGCGTATTGTTTTCAGTTACCAGAATTCCAGGAGTTTAAATGCACATATTTCCCTTAAACTAAGAGAATAGTTCTGTAACTTGTTGATAATAGCAAGTCTGAGGCAGGATTACGCAAGTTATTATCTATATATTAGTCCCTGCCAAAGTAGAACTCCAGGAATTTCAGGAATATTTGTGTTACAACAGAGAATATTTTCTCAGATCATTAGTGCTGGTGGTTACCTTGAACACACTTGCAATTCTCTTGGCCTCTACGATTGCATTATTGGGATTCATGGGACCTTATAGTGCCAGGGATAGAACTGGGGTTGGCTACATGCAAGTCATGTACCTTTTCCCTGTTTTATCTCTCCAGCCTGGAGATATCTTAGAAAAGAGACAGAATTATGTGTTTTTCCTTCAATTCTCAACTCATACATTTTGTCAGACATACTTAAGGAAAAATATGAAAAATAAAATTCCTTTCAGCAAAGGCTTCATAAAAATACAGAAGAAAATCTAGAAATAGAGACAGGGAAGGATATAGAAAGAAATAGAACTAGGTGATCACATTCTACATAAGCTTTTTTCTCATGACTATAACTGAAGATGAAGAATTGTGAATAAAGAAATTAAAGTGTAGTATGAAGTGATATCTCTGGGTATAGATACTAACAAGTATAATGCATTTTATATTGCAGCACTTCCTCTAAGACTTAGAGGAATAAATATCAAATATCGCAGTATTCGCGATTATTTGCTTACCGAATAAAAATCGCATATTTGAAGGCTGGCCACAGACCACAAAATGGTGTACGGAGGGCCACAACAACTCACGGGCCTCCAGTTTGAGACCCTTGCAAGTTGTGAACTAATTTGGGACTTCAGATGGAGTGGAAAAAATGTTTAGTATTGCTTGATTTCCAAATACTTCAAGAAAAATAGCCACCAACTTTTTTTTATTGCTAAATTATACTCTAAACTATTAGCAAGTTAACCTCCTTATTCACTCTCTTTAAAGACCACATCCTTTTTTAGAAAGGTAATTTCGAGCAGAATTTGCTGTATAAAACTCTTACTTCACCAATGAAGGCTTTGTTGATTGCAAGTATAATACATTATCACATATTGTATCTAATATATTTTCACATAGTTTAATGTTTCCTGCATTTCTGTAATACTATATCTTTTATTAAAAATTGAAATAATCAGCAAATCTATACTACCTTTCGTTATCAAGAAAAATGGAAGTAATACAGAAGTAATGCTAGATACATTTTAAATAATAATAGAGCTTTAAATCTGATTAGCATGTTTAAAAATGAAACTCAGAAACACAGAAAACGTTATTTCCCAAAAAGAGGATTATTTTTATAAATTACCATCTGGTAACAAAGATAAGATATTTCATATAGGATATTATATAAGTACTTTTAAGAATGTAATTATAGTTATTTTATCTATTCGGCACAATATTTTCTAATAATATTTTAAACTTAAAGATGGTTAAAAATTGATGATAGCTTTGTTACATTAGCTGGCAAGACAATGTTAAGTATCTGGATTTTTTAAGTTCCTTGTAACAGAAGCTGTTAGCACAAATGTTCATATTTTTAATTGTGAATATTGTATTTATTAATATGTAGTTTTTTATTTAAACTTTAAATAATATTCTAGGAAACTACCACAGTATATCATCAATAAATATTTTTTATTACCTCCTCATCTTTAGGAGTTTATATTTTAGTAAAAAATTTGGGGAACTAGAGATAATATAACGGGTTATGCATTTATCTTACACTCTTCCAACCCAAGTTTGATGTCCAATACTACTTATGATCCTCAGAACAATGCCAGGAGTAATTCCTGAGCACAGAACCAAGTGTAAGCTATAAATACTTCTTGGTGTGGCCTCAAGCCCCATCTTAGATACAGTAATGTGGAAAATGTGTATAATCTTGTTTTACTCATTATATTTCATATAAAGGAAAAATGCTCTTGTAGTTTAAACAAAGTCACTAGTATTAGTGATAGTCTACTACATCAAACAAATGTTGTGTTTAATGTCTATTAGTATTGGCACTGTATTAACAGTTGAATATATTGGATTTTTAAAGTTTCTGACTTCCTAAAGTTTCTAAGAAATCTATTACAAACTGATCAAAACTTACTTTTCCAACTTAAATGTTTTGACTAAATTTCGTATTCATTAACTGAATCATAAATTGCTTTCAGATAATAATTTAGCATGGTAAGCACTTTAGTTTTATACCTTTGGTACTACAAAACTCTGTTTCAGTTTCTTGCTGAATTTGCTTTCAACTTGCTATATTGGCTGGAAAAATACCCAGTTATTTGACATCAGGAAGGCATACTCAGTCTTGTTTAATATTTGCTTGACCGGACTGATTTATAATTCAGTGTCTAAAAATGGTCAGCCTAGTAAACATATGCATGACTGAGGAGACCATATATAAGTCACTCTTCTTGCATGTATGGGGGAGGGAAAGGGTATCTGAGGTCAACCATAGGCTTCCTGCATGCAGGACAAGTGCTTTGTCACCAGGCTCCATTTCCAGCCCCTGTTAGTCTTTGTAAAAGCAGACAGACTCAACCTATACAGTCAAATAAAAAATCAATTGTTATGTTGACATAGTTATACTTCTGGTAAACAAAAACCCACAAAATGAAAGAAAAAGTTTTTTTCTCCTCTATTTTAATCTGTTCTCACTACCAATTCATAGGTCAGAGAGTAGGCATGATTTGTTTTCTGTTTCATAATGCATTGCTCTGTGAGACCAAAAAGCTAGTTATGTCCAAATTCATATTAAAACATGTGATTCAATGCCCTTAGGTTTGAGGGTTGTACATATTAATGTAGCCTTGAAGGGAGAAGTCCCAACACGAAGCATAATATCCCAGTAGCTATTAAAATGCAAGGATTGGTCTTGGAGTGGACATTAAATTGCTTTGTATGGCAGAGGCTGAATCATGTTTATTCAGTGTACCTTTATGAAATGATAAGATTCATTGGCTTACCCCTCTACATGTTTCTGAACTTTCTCAAGATAAATTCAACTAGCTTTAATGTGTTTATGTTCCTTTTGCATTGCATGACTCTATTAGAGCCACAGAGAAAAGAAATAGGTAATGTTTGTGGATTTTTTAAATTTGTATTAGAGTATAGTTTCATTGTGCCAAATATATTGTTGTGACTAACTTAGATATCTAAGAAATAATAACCATTTTATAATTTATTATAGATTGTGGATGTACTTGTCACAAGACAATGAAATTTTTCAGAGTTATGACTTTATCTCACAAATAAATCAGCAATGGCTATTTTTATAGGTTACAGTTTAATTATATTTGTTTTATTAATATATTTTATAGTATTCTTATTTATTATTACTCTAACTTGTGGCTTCATTGAACATAGAAAATCTTCTTGGAGATTTAAATAGGTCCCTGATGAGATAAAAGACTGGAGAGAAGTGAGGGACAGATGCTTTCATCTGAAACAGACTTTTACACAAATTCTGAAACTAATTTGGAAGTGATAAAAATTAATTTGCACACTTTAATTGGAAGCAGCCCACTGCCTGAAAGAAAGGCGAGCAGCATAGGCAATTTGTGCAAAATGCTGATTGAATTTTTTGTCAGGTAGGTATCTTGGACTTGGCCGCTTACCCTCCAGAGCCTCTCTTTGCAATATATTACAACCCATCTCTGACTGGTGTTCTTTAAAAGGATCAGTGCTATTCCTGTTTAATCCCTAGAGCCCCAAATTTCATTGATCTTGGGACTTGACATTTCTCATTACATGCTGTAGCTTCCAACAAGATAGTCACAAGAGGGGATAAGTCAACAGTGTTGTCTCTTACACAGACATTTAGACTGTATAAGAACCTCATCTCAAAATTCAATCTGCTTTTAGATTGTGCGCTTTTAATGTTTATGCCAGATATTAAGTGCTCCACAGAGAGCTTGTTGATACATCCATATGACACTTTAAACATCGGTGCAATAGAAAACTTCGAAAGAGAATTTACTGTCCATCTATTCAGAGAAATATAAAGATTCATTGAGGAGTATGTCTGGCATTGTTATTGAGCTTTTGCTAGTGCACTCTGGACAAGTCCTTCGGCTCAAGAATTAGCATTATGCAAACTATGAAATAAGAAGCACATTGGAAAGGAGACTCCAGCTGTACACACATCCTTTCCCTGGACTCCCATTGTGTGTACTTCAACTCTGAACACTGACCCTCCTGCCAGACACAACCTGTCACTAAACATCTGCCAAACCACATCCCTCTCTTTGTTTTCATCCACCCTGCTTATAAAATGACTTTTCTGGTACCCAGCTCCACCATCATCACTAACCAGTGATATCATAAGAAATGAAAACACTAGCAAAGTCTGGAATGTGTATTTTAGTAAGTGTCTATCCACATACATGTAAATTAGAAGATTTTGTCTCACTTCTGTGCAAGTAATTTTATCTAGGGTTTAGTAAATGTTAAATCATCTCTTCCTTGATCATCATAAGAAGCATAGCTTCCTATTTGTTCCCAAGGAACAAATGACCCTGGGAAAGGGCTGGCATTGCTGTTAAACTCTCAACCCTTCCACCTAACATTAAGAGACTTTTCATGAAGAAGTCTTTTAATTTGATCTCAGCTTTTCCTTTCCATTTATGGAATGGAGGCTGCAAGGACCTTTGACCTGGGTCTGAAACAATATGAGAAGGGGGCCATGATGGAGCATAGGGAGGGAGGGAAGGAGGGAGGGAGGGAGGGAGGGAGGTGAAAGGGAAGAAGAAGGATCAAGGGAGGGAGAAACCTGTATC
>PVKC010019249.1:0-19630 GCA_004027635.1 Crocidura indochinensis
TTTAAAAGACAAACAACCTCCTATAAAGCCAGACTATTATAGTTGGTCAATAAAATACTAAAAAAAATTTGTATTGAGTTTCAGAAGCGACTAGACATATTTATTCACATAATAATTCTGACATGTTTTATACAAAATTCTCAGATACAGTTTATTATATATAAGTTGACAGTAATCAGTTCACTAAGTATGGTTTTTATGCACACTAAATTACCAAAAAGAAAATCACTGTATTCCAATCAATTTAATCTAAACATGAGAAATAAGAAACACGAGATTCATTTATCTAATAATACATCAGCACATATCTGTTATTATGTTAATACATGTGAAGGCTAAAACGACCCTGGTATCACCCTGAACTTTTGTGTGTACTTTGACATTTAATTATTTTGAGGATCACATCTCATTACAGAATATCAATTTTCAGAATTTGGAAATATATGTTGCCAGTGGTGCCATTTTTTCAGATAAAATAGTCAGTTTTTAACTCTTTTTATTGTTGTTGTTTGTTTTCATTTTTGTTTGTTTGTTTTTGGATCACATCTAGCAGTGCCCAGGGATTACTCCTGGTTCTATGCCCAGAAATTGCTTTTTGCAGGCTCTGGGGACCATATGGGATTTTGGGATTTGAACCACCGTCCTTCTGCATGCAAGGCAAGTGACTTATTTCTCGGGCCCCAGTTTAAACTCATTTTGAAAAGCAAATCTTTACACATGAATAGAAAGAGATTATGTTAATATCTATAACATACTCCCCTACTCAATAAAAAGAAGTATAGCTTAACTTGATCTATTTTCTTGGTTTATGTAAATATCATAACAATGTGTTTTTAGTGCTGCTAGTAGTAATAAGGATACTACAGTAATGTAATATTTATAGAAAGAATAAAGGTGTGTTCAGTGTCACTGTGAAATTTCTAATGTCAAAAATGGAGAAGGTTTAATAAGTACTCAACTCATTTTAATGATCCATGAGAGACTTTTTTTTAAATTTTTCTTTTGGTTGTTTGGTTTTTGGACCACACCAGGTGACGTTCGGGAATTATTCCTGGCTATGTGCTCAGAAATAGCTCCTAGCTCAGAGGATCATATGGGACGCAGTGGATAGAACCCAGGTCAGTCCTGGGTCATCCGCATACAAGGCAAAGGCCCTGCCGCTGTGCTATTGCTCTGGGCCCACCATGAGAGACTTCTGAAGCTTCCAAAAATGATGTACACAATGTGGATGAAGAACCATTGGTCATTTTCTCAAGCAGACTTGCAAAGGGCCATGTCAGCAATCTAAATGTTGACTCAGTCAAATCTAACTTTGTCACAAAGGCTGAGCTTCAAAGTCTGTCAATGTTGTGTGATCACACATTTATTCAAATTGTGCTAGGTGGATAATGGGAAGGGTCATTCTTGTTATCATTTACATTTGTTATCATTTACATAGCATTTACATGATAGTATGACATCTAACTGCAAGTGACTATAAGGCAATTCAATGGTACCAGACTCATATAGTCTTGCTACATCTACTCTGTCTACACATCTGCTCAACTTGCTTCCCCATTCAGAAATATGATGCTAATACTGAACAATGGGGAGTGTGCGCATGGGTAAAATCATAACACTGTTTTATAAGTTATTTATTATTTTTTATTTCAGTAGTTAAAACCAAAAGCATATTCCTGTACTTTTGGAACAAGACATATGATGTATATAATTATCCTAAATGCAACCCCTCAAGGAGTGATAAAATCCCATTTATCCAGTAATAATATTATTAAGATAGAGTAATAGGCTTCAATGTTCCTACTAAGCTGACACATTTCTCTTCTTGGCAGACTAGGAATTTCCATTTTTTTTTCTATGTAGAAATGCATTCTAATCCCAAATAGTGATCAGAAAAAAATATGATCTCAAATATAAATTAGACTATCTTTCTAAAAGAACTTGAAAATTAACAATTACAAATCATGTATGTATATAAAGATATTTATTGGAATATCATAACATGGAAATATAAATATGTACAGTCCTTTGATACATGTAATAATGTCCTGAAATTTACTTAGATGAACGTTCAAGGACATATGACCTCTTTTTTTTTGTACAGGACCTATCAAAATTTATATATGCCTACAGTATCAGTTTCAGACTAATAAAAATTAGAACAATGACATATAGTCTCATTGGGTGTGGATCTTAGAAAAGGTTGTTAAAGCTTTCCAGGTCACTGCTGCTTATGAAGAAAGATGCAATTAAAATATAATATTCATACAAAAATTCCCATAATACAAATCAGGTTACAGCTTAGAAGAATGCAAAATAATTTTGAATTCTTCAATAATTTTATTATTAATCATTTCTCAAATCTATCCTTAATATTATTGAATACATAGACATGCATATATTGTTCTTAGTTAAATAGCTGGCCACACTGAATTTTCTCTAATTATAAGGCTCCGTTCATGAGGAGTTACCAAAATTTTAGGAAACAGTCAGAACTTCTAGACAAGCATAATTGCTAATGAAGCAGTAGATCTATGCATTGAAAGAGATAATCAGGAATGCATGATTGACATTAGAATGACAGTTAGTTGAAGGACATGACACAGATAATATATATATTTTACAGGCTGGTGGGAAGATTGCTTGGTAAAAAAATGAATAATTGTTTAATGAGGTGCTAGAGAAATGGTTCTGAAATATGAGTCGGAGGATGAGCCATTGTGACAAACAACACCTAGTAGACAGGATATATAAAGGATAATTCCAGCCATAGATGATCAGACTTCCATAGCAACTCTTAGAAATTTGACCAAAGCCTGACCTTCTTGATCCACCATGTCCTACAATAACCGCCGCTCTAGAAATAATAGCTGTCTTTCCCATGGGAATTCCTGCCATGCTTCTGTCACCTCACCCAGGGGCCTCTGCTCTACTGAGACGATTTGTGACCAAGAAACCTGCTCTCCTACCAGCAGCCCTGGGAGCAATGCAGTGCATGAAAGCTGCCAAGAGTCCAATGAGAAGCCTACCAGCTGCCTACCAACCAGTTGTGACAGTGACCACAATAGCACATCTGCTTGTACTCCAGTTACTTCCGATGAGCCGGGATCCCATCAAGGAAATGACTGCCATTCAATCACAGACAGTAGGAACAGTTCCTGCCAGTCAGTTTCCTGGAGACAGTCTCTAAGATGCCATCCTCAACATTATCAGATCTATGGCTACCAACCTGGGAACTATATACCCTATTGCTGTCAACCTTTGAACTACCTAAACTATGGTCGTCAGCCCATGAGCCACATGAGCTATGGCCATCAACCCTTGAGCTACTTGTCTTATAGACATCAACCTCTTAGTTACATATCTGACTATTATAGATCCAACAACTATACATACAGTCATTTTAAACCATTATCTTCTTCCCTGAATGACTGGTAATTGCTCCTGAAAGATCAACTTGAGAACTGGAGAAAATCTTTTACAATTGGCTTTGACCTTCAAATAATGGCTTTTCTGATCATATATTGGTGGCTTTACTTACTATAATTTTATGCTGAAATTACATAACAGGACATCACTTTTGGAAGTTCTTATCACTTATATTTCCACCCCAAAATGTCTGATATTTTGCAAGCTAAATTTTAATTATCTTCCTCTATTCCTCCCTAATTAAAGTACTGCTTAGCATTCAAATCACATTTTTTTCTGTGTTTTCATTTATGTATCCCATATTTGATGTCTATTTATTTCCTTGGGTTGTAGCAACAGAACAACTTTATGCAACAGTGACATATTTAAATCTGAGTTAATTATGGAGAATATTGAAAGTACCCACAGCAAAGAAAATGATTCATTAAGAGACCTGTGAAAATTATTGAAGTGTACAGAATAATGTGACTTGGTCACTGCCCTTGGGATCTTGCAGTTTCTGACTATACTTGCATATTTGTATGAGGATTGTTGAGGTAGAACAAGGCACAAAATGAAAGCAGCAGGGAAGTCCAATTTTATATATTAATTTAGAGATAACTGAAGGTTCCTTCATTCTAAGATGCTATTGGTTAAGGTGGCACTGACAATTGAATGTCCTGGCTGTTAAGTATGAAACTCAGTGCCTTGACAGTCAGCAGTCATAAAGGAAGATGCTAGGTTAAAGAATATGCCTAGGAAATAAAAAAGAGCAAAGCATTAGTAAAGTAACTAAAAATTTCTAAGAAAAGAACTATCCACAACCGAGAGGAATGTTTCCTGACACCACAAAAGAAAAAAAAAAAAAAACCTGGGATATGGCAATGAGAAGGTATGGAGTCAGTAGTTGTTCCCATTTGTTCCCATGACAATATGCTTCAAGAGTGGAGAAACCCTGAATCTCTTAGGGCACGGAATTTCCTTCCTCCCCCAATACTTACTGTGCCTATGAAAAAAAAAAAAGTGGGGAGAACACCAAATCCTGCCACTCCAGCATTCTTTTTTCTTGTTTTGTTTTGTTTGTTTTTGATATTATTTTCCTTCTCTTTTTTCTTCCACTTTTTTCTTTTTCACTCGTGTGGATATTATTTGGTGATTTTTTTTGGTAGTTGATACCAAATTTTTCTTCTCTTTTCCTCAACCTTTTTATCTCCAACAGAATCACATAACTGGAATCATTTAGCCTTATAAATTGAGAGGGGAAAATGTTTATACTAGGACCAGTCATATGAACATGTAGTGAAAATAAAAATGATCATACTGGAACACAAAACCTAAACTCAATGACAACAGACAATCTACAACAGCTGTAATGTGAAGACCAGTTACACTAGTATTCTGTGGGGGGTGGGGGTTAAAGGAGGGATATATGGGAGATATGCTGGGAACAGGAGTGGAGGGAGGACAACATTGGTGGTAGGAATGCCCTTCATTCATTGTCATTATGTACCATAAATAATTCTGTGTAATGCACTTCAGTCATAATAAAAAATAAAAAGGAAAAGAACTAATCTGATCTAGGCTTGAGAAAGAAAAGAGAATGACCACAAACTCACACACTGTCTAAAGATCCAATTTATAGATTTTAAAAAATTAAAATTAATTTTTATAGAATTTAGAATTTTATAGAATGTATTATAGAATTAAGACATTTGGTTCTCTTGCTTCAAGGTAATAAACCTTATCATGTTTCACATTTTTCAATCTTCATTGTCTTTAACAGAACTATTGCCCCATCTTCTAAATTTCTATTTGTTAAATCACAGTTCCTTGGTTACTCATTCCAGGATATATCTTCCATTTCACTTATTTCTAATTTATTTGAATATCATTTTGACCTCATACCAGCTCTATAACTTAATTTTTACTACTTATTTTTAAATACATGGGATCTGGTAGGTACATTTCCTTGAAGAAAAATCTATGGAAAGGTATTTATCAGGTATTTTATATTTCAGCAGTCTGATATTTTATACATATAACCCAATTCCTCTAAAAATATACATAGTCCTTTTATTTAATTCTTTTGTTTGTTTGTTTGTTTTGAAGCACCCCCTGCAGTTTTCAAGTCTTAAGATTTGATTTTTGCTCAGGGATTACTCCTGGTGATACTCTGGGATAATAGATGGTGCTATGGATGGACCCAGGTTGGCCATGTATAGGTAAACAATTAGCAGATCATTTAAATGCTTAGGTTATGCATTTATTGTCATTTCATAAAATATTATTTTAATTTCTTAAACAATTAGTTTTGGTTAATCAGCTATAAATACAGTATTAGACTTCTAATTTTTATTCTGGTAGTTTAAAATACATAGAAATTGTCATTGTGGATCAACTATCAAAAGTGCGAAAAATAAAAATGGGCATACCAGGAGGAAAAACAGGAATAGAAAATTTTTGTGATTAATTATTTGCCTAAATTAATAATAAATTCTAATCCACTGAATTGGAATGTCAGATAACATGAGAACTATTGCAAAAGCAAAAAGTGAACAAAAAGTTCTCAAAGTCAAGATGCATAAAAAATATATTAGATCTTGAGAGAAAGCAAGGAAAGGGAAACAAAACAATCATGTAGGAAAAAAGATAGTAGCTACATCAGTTTTCTCCATAAAAGATAAGACAGAAAAATGAAATCAAGTTTGAAACAACTAACATAGAATTATTTGTTCAGCAAAACCATCCTTCAAGTATAGAATAAACAAAAATCAAGTTAATGGTTGCCAATAGATATCCCCTCAAAAAAAAAAAAACAACTTCATTTGGAACAAATCATTATGTGTGTCAAAATTTCTATCACACAATATAATTATTGCAGGAATAAATAAAAATAGCTTTGAATATAGGCTCTGGAACAAACCATGTGGTTAAAACTTAAGGAGATAAGTTATGACAATATGAGACTTATGACAATGGGAATAACTAAAAAGAGATAGTATCTATGAATAGGAGAAAACATGAGATATGACCCCCCAGAAAAGGAACGTAGTTATGTGGGGTTTTTTTGGTAATACAGAAAAAAGAAACAGTTTATCTCTGGTTTAAATAACTAGGTAGATAATTTATATAGGAGGAAAAATTTGTGAAGACTAAAAACCTTTAATTAGATACATAAATTAGTGGTGAATTATAAATAATTATCAAAAGAGAAATGTCCAATAGGCATTTGGGATTAAAATTTTTATATTAGTGTAAATATTGATTAAATCACAAGAACTAGCACAAATGACAATAGTTCAAACTTTACATGAAGAACTCTGAGTTTAATCAGTGGCACCACATGCCCCCCTCAAGGGCAATATGACATGCTGTAGCTCTGAGAATAACTGGTGCGAGTAAAAAAAATCCTCTCAAATATTTACCCACATTCAAAAATATTAATTAATTGTCTACAGTTTTCAAGAAATTGGAAAATACTGATACTACTATGATTAAGACATATATTGGCTAGAGAATTTTAAATATGTAAATGAATACCATATCTAAGAGTACTAATTGAGTTTTATAGAGTATTAAAAATCTCAAATAAGTAAATGAAAATGAGAGAAACTTAACTCTACAGTCATATTTCAGAATTTGCATTTTTGCTACAGTATTTATTTGGTTATTATAGATATGAAGTAGAATGTATAATGCTACTAAATCTGTAGTTGAGTTTTGCTTGTCCTGACCAGGTTGGTACTCATAAAAGAAAAACAAAGAAATGTAATATCATTTGATATTTAAGTTAATCTTAAAACATGCAATCTTAGAATTACCATTAATATTTCAAAGACAAGGTCATTTTGGGCTTGACAAAATAAGCTTTAACTGCTCCATATACAACCAGCATACTCTGGCCAATATGAAAATGACTTCCAAGTCTTATATTAACATGTAGAAAATAAAGTAAGATATTTAAATCACAATATACATAAATACATATATACTCAAGTATATACCTACCCAAGTATAAACTGACCTCCCCATATTTTTACCCTAAAAACTGGGTAATTTAGTGACTTGAGTATAAGCCAAGGTGGAAAATGCAGCAGCTGCTGGTAAATTTCAAAAATAAAAATATATATCCAAGACAATACAATAATTGAGGAATCAGTAAATTAAATGTTTTAATATTAATTTCTAAGAAAAACTGTAAACTAGCAACAATGACTTTAAAACTTTTAATAAAATGTGAAAAATCGTGGCTTAACTGTAATCAAGCAAAGTCACAAAGGTTAAAATAGTTCAAAACTGGATTCCTCATCATCATCTGTATGTCCAAACAGAACTTCAGCTATATCTGATGTGAGAGTATCAGCATAGACATTGTCCTCATCACTAGGTCTGCAGATATCATCGTCTCTGCTGTCTCTCATACAAAGCATGGGCACCTAATCAAGTAACCTGTATGACCCGAGTATAAGCTGAGTTTGGGGTTTTCGGCACAAAAATTAGTGCCAAAAAACTTGGTTTATACTTGAGTGTATAGGTTAGTGAAAAGATCAAGAAAAGATAGCTTAGGTATATATTACTGACTTACTTTAATTTGCTAAACTACCATCATTCCCAGGAATACAATAGGCAAGAATGCTCCAGATAGTCTTTTCACTACAAAGTCTCTTAGATTAAAAAGTGAGTTGAAATGTGGTCGCCATGTTTGAATCAGGCCAACTCCATAGACTCACTCTTTTCTCGAAAGAGACGTACTTGAGTTGTAAAAGATCATGGGTACACTGCCCCAAGCAGTAGAAAGCTGGTCTTTACAGGGGGAGAGGATGGTTTAAGCCCCCCACCTTGTCAAAGCCATACCTGCTACCCTTATCTCCCACTAACGCTGTTTCACAGATGGCTCTGCCTTGTCACTAGCACTCTACAATTCCCTTCATAGACACTTATCTAAAAAAAAACTTCAGATATACCAGTTTGGGGACTGTTATTACCAGGGATTTTTGGAACAAGTGCATCTTGTTTTGTAACTTTTTTCTCCCAGAAGGTCTGACAGTGACAGCTAAGTACATATCCCTAAAAGTCTTAGTATATAATAATAATAGTGTTTAAAATTTCTGAAAAAATCATTTATGTGATGCTATCATCCCTATAGGAGCACCACAATTAAACAGAATGGACAGGTAACAAGAGCTTACAAAATCTTCTGCCATTGTATTAATGACTTTATTGAAGCTACAATAATTTTCATGTATGTGCTTGCTACTGTACTTTTCTTTCCTTTTTTACCTTTTCCTTGCTGTTTTTTGGGGGTAGAGAGCACACCTGGTAGCTATCGGGTTACTCCTGGTTCTGTGCTCAGAAATCACTCCTTGCAGGCTCAGGGAACCATATGAGATGCTGGGAATCAGACCCAGGTCAGCCACATACTAGGCAAATGCCCTACCAGCTGTGCTATTGCTCAATGGGGTGATGCATTTTCTTTAAATAAGTGGAAAAAGTCAGAAGTTTGGACATTTTAAATGTTTGACTAAAGGTGCTATTTGGGGTTCTGGTGCATAACAATAGAGAGAGATTGAGAATATTTTCTGGTACTGATTATGAAGAACTTTATGAAATTTAGTGTATACTTTCTCATATAAGCAACAGTTACTAGATAAAAGGTCTCTGCTTTGAACTCTAATCATAAAAATAGAGACTGTATTAGCTCATTCAAAGTGCTAATTAACTTTTATGTGAGAATGAAAAGATCACAAATTCTCAGAAGTGATTCTTATTATTATTTTGTGTTAATGTCATTGTATTCTCAAACCAGTCATCTCTAAGGAAGGATTTAATTTTTCAGTTGCTTTTTTCTTTTTCTTTTTCACTCTCAGGATATTTAACCAGACATCTGCATGGCAGAGTAACAGATGACTTCTTGGTACATATTGAGAGAAATTCCCAATGTAATGTCAGATCATTAATTAAGATGCATGTCAACCAGTTACATTTATTGACTGGTCCCTACATTTGTCATTAAGAGGTGATAAAATGTCCATAATACTAGGTTTCTCCTAGTCAACTGTCTTCCATCCAACCTATATTTTAATTATAATGACTGATCAGATACAATAGTTTAATAACTTCAGCCTCAACAAAACCCCACTTTCAAATTCAGATCAATAGTAGCTCAATAAGACAAAATCCATTTTCAATATGATCTAAAGAATAAGACTTCACTTTCATTTTCTAATCCATATGCAACATGCCTGCATACTGATGAAGATATTATATAGATGAGTTTGCTCACTCTTTCTCAAACTTTATAAAGTAGGAAGAATTTTATATAAAACATAAGACTTTAGGTGTAGCACAAATGAAAAATCATTTTTCAATGGGAAGTTTTCCAGGTAATAATTATGTTTTATAGGTATAAATGAATTTAAGAAATGTATTATAGAAAGAGGTCTTATTGGTCAATGTATATAAGACAATTATTTAATGAATTTCTCAGTCCTCTATAATTCCAAACCCTTATGATATTCTACCAGAAACAGGTTTCATGTTAATATGAAGTGATATGAGATTTTCTTTATGAAAAATATGGTGTGTAGACTGAAAATTCCTCATGTAACATTCTCAAATATCAAATATTTTATCCATCCATTACCTTAAACAAAAAATGAAATTTAATATGAGACCTTACACTCTTATCTGTATAAAATTTAATGTATTTTGTTAGTTTATTTTATAAATTTTTAAGTAAGCTCTTTTTTTTAAAGATTATAGATAAAAACTAAAAGTTAGTGTGTGGCAGTTGTTGTTTCGATAGGCACAGCAAAATATAGGGGAAATGGAAAGGAAAAATGTTTGGCCTAAAAACGGAGATTTTACCCATGAAGCATTCAGGCTTAAAACCAACTTTAGACTCTAGGCATACTAGGTTGTACAAACCCAAAGTTATTCTCCATGGTCTCAGTAAAAGTTCTTCACAATCATAGTTGTTGCTGTCAGGTTTCTATACTTAGAGATCCTGGATTATGTACAGATCCTATGTCAAGTCAAAGTCAGGGTGACATGGAGCATCTTCTGATTTCATTTCACCATTAGGTGGCAAGGCAGAAAATCCTGCCCTGGAAGCAGGCTGCTGCTGTTGTCAGTGTGTCTTAAGAACCCTCTTTGAAGCAAGTTGATTCCAGGGCAGCAGTAGGGCCTTCCCTAGTAGAAGTTTGATTCCTGGTGATGTGTAGAAAACTGTGGTTGTTTCCATAGACGGTATCTAAGTTTCAGAGGTGAATGATCTATGTCTGATCTTCTGAAGCCTAAGCCAAGTCACCATGACAAATGTTCAGGCTGTAAAATCCCACTGCAGTATAAAATTTATGTGTTCCTGTCTCTATTAGAAAAGAAGTTGTTTTCACATGTACGATTTCCCATTTTAATGTGCCTTTGCAAAAATGAACAATGCACAAGGTATTACTGGTGCATATGGGGACAACAACATTCCCCATAATCTGGTTCCAAAATGAACTCCAAACACTAGAGAAACTTATCTACTGGAATTTCCTACTAAACAGATCCCCCCAAAATGGGAGATATTGCAGCTACTTAAAAAGATATGAAATAATGGTTATACCTATTAAAGAAATACATCTAAAGAAATATTCAAAGAAGATATGCTGTACCTTTTAAGTCTTTTGAACTAATCTGTGGAGATAGGGAGTAAAATCCAGAGTACAGCATCAGCCTGTGATTTTATCTTGTAGAGTTTAAAAATTGGTTCCCAGCAGTCACATATCAGGAAATGTCCTCAAACCATGGTATTTTGTTATTTTAAAAGATAAATGAAATATTTTAAAACAATATAGATTTCCCCATATATATTACATAGATAATCATTTATGTAGAGAAAGTTTTTGGAATAATTCAATATCTATTTATGATTAAAAAAAGACTCACCAAAAATATAATGTAAGAAAAATGCCTCAAAATAGTAGCAATCATATATATTAAACTCACAGTCCACATCATGGTGAAAAGTTGAGTATCTTTCTTCTGGGATCAGATAAAAGAACAAAATGTCCATTTTTACACTATTATTAAATAAATATAGTTTTGGAATTCTTTGGTATAGCATTGATACAAGAAAACTAAACCACATCTCCAGCAGTTTATATTCTCTTTTATACTTCAAAGAAACTTGCAGCAATGGATACAACTATTTAGATTGAGATGTTAAAATAGCTGTTTATATATGTGTATATATAAACATATATATGTATATATATATAATGTTATAATGCTTTAAATAAATAGAGTTTTGGAATTCTTTGCTATAGCATTGATACAAGAAAACTAAACCACATCTCCAGCAGCTTATATTCTCTTTTATACTTCAAAGAAACTTGCAGCAATGGATATAGCTGTTTAGATTGAGATGTTAAAATAGCTGTTCTTTATATATATATATATATATATATATATATATATATATATATATAAAATGTTCTAATGCTTTTACCAAAGAAATGGTGAGGAATGCATTTGGAAGCTATGGACTCCCATTACAGTGCTCATAATAATATTTTAGTGCCTTAATTTTAATACCTCTATAATAATAATTGCATATGTTCACAGTGGTTCTTGCAGATATAGGTTGGATATCATGGTTTCATATTATAATGCGATGTTATATTAGACTCCAGATATAGTGCTCATTATGATAATATCTTGACAAATATTCTAATTTATTCATTTTAACATTTAAATATGCCTGATAATACGTCTAATGTTTATGTTCACAGATATCTTTGGAATAGGAAACTGCATGCCATATTCTTGCTACAGTATTTATTCGTTGAGTATGTTTTGGTGATTTATTTTTATTTAAAGTTAGTTTACTATATATCATAATGCCCATGCTGTCAGTTTACTTTCAGAAAAGGATCCTGGATGCTCAATACTCATTAGACAATAATACATGGTGCAAACTTCTTTTATAGTGCTCATTACCATACTAGTAGGTATCTTAACTTAAAAATTATGATATTTTAAAGAATATTTTATGCACAATCTAACCCAGAAAGTCTTTTTTTCGGCAAAATTTATCCTGGCTGATGATAATTTTCCTAAGAACTGGAAAACCTTACATCTGACTTGTAATTTTTATATTTTTTTTGACTGACCTGTTCCAATTAGGTCAGTTTTTCAACTGCAACCTATAGATCAATCTTCATGTGTGTATATGATGTGTATGTGTGTGTGTGTGGTAGCCACCTCTATGCCTGCCTATTGTACATAATTGAATTCTTTACTGTATATAATGTCTCATTACGTTATATATAGTCCATTTACCTGTTATAAATAACCCTTCCTTATCACGAGCCCCTGTTTACCACTTTACAAATTCTATTCTATCCTTTAGCTCTAACCCCTGATTTGTTATTACTCCCTCTTTAACCCCTTTTACCCTCAATTTTTAACTCCTCAAGTGACTGAACATTATTGCCCCCACCTCAAGTCACTGCCAGCTGGCTCCCAAAGAGAAAGGATAGCATGCCAGCTCAACTCAGAAAGAAGCTGCATCCACTGGTGCAACTGCTGATTTGTTCTTGGTGGCACATTTCACCTTCCTTCACCATAGATTGTTGCTTGATACCAGATTTGGTTTTTGAGAGACCATGGGCTTGAGGACATTTTCTGATCCATGACTGCTGCGAGCCATTTGTCAGACTCCACAAGACCATATTACTGGCTGAAATTGTGCTCCACGGACTATTTCAAAAGACTTAAAGAGTATGTGCATTTCCTTTGTATATATCTTTAGGTGTATTTCCTTAATAGACATAACTGTTTTAGTGTATTTCCTTATGTAGATGTAGTTTTTTCCATCCCTTTATTGGATTTGTTTAGTAGGAAATTCTAGTAGATAAGTTTCTTTTGATTTTTGAATTTATGTTAAGAACCAGATTATAGAAATTGTTTAGCTTGTTATTTACTCGCATATGCACCAGTAGTATCCTGTGGCATTGTTTCTTTTTTGCAACAAACACATTAAAATGGGGAAATCTTATGAATCAAAAGATATCTAATAATTTTTTGCATGGGGCCTTTCACCTTAAAAACTTATAGTGAATTCATTTAGGCTTCAGTAGATCAGACATCAGCTGATAAAGTGCAAACCTTGAACTCCATCTTTGGAACTGGCAAGGTTTTCTGTATCATCAGCAGGAATCAAGCATCTACTGGCTAGGCCCTAATGCTGCCCTGACACCAACTTGCTCCAGGGTCAGTTCATACAACACCCCGATGACTTGAAAATAGCAACAACAAGCTTTCAGGGCATGTTTCCTTTCCTCACCAGCTAATGGTTTAATGAAGCCAGGAGATGCTTCTCAGCACCCTAACTTTAACATAGGATCTGTTCAAAAGTCACTAATTCCTGAAGCCTGACTGTGACGTGACAACCGTGATAGAGGGTAACCTTTCCTGGGACCATGAATAAAGTATTTGGAGTTATATGACTTACTATGCCTGGAGCCTATAGTTGGTCTTATGGCAGGATGTTTCATGTATAGCAGAGGTCCTCAAACTTTTTAAACAGGGGCCCAGTTCACTGTTCCTCAGACCATTGGAGGACCAGACTATAGTAAAAACAAAAATTAAGAACAAATTCCTATGCACACTGCATACAACTTATTTTGATGTGAAGAAACAAAATGGGAACAAATACAATATGTGGCCTGCGGGTCATAGTTTGAGGACCACTGATAGGAACACCCTGTTTTTAGGCCAAAGGATTTTTATTTCTATTTTCCCCAACTTTTTCTGTACCTATACAAAAAACTGTCACTTCTTTATAATATTTTAGATTGGGACTTATGCCTTGTTTATAGTACCGTGAAACAACAATTACTTTATTTCACTTCATATTTCTGCATTTTTCTATAAAATTAAAAAGAATAAGAGGAAGGATGGGAGCTAGGGGACAAGTGGTTTCAGGTGCATTGGTGGAGGTAAAAATAGAGAGAACTAAATATCCAAAACAAAATCAACGACAGTAGAATCAAGAGAACCAAACTATAGCTAGCTAAACCTAAAATGGCCCTGTTATACTGGCAGATCAGAAGGCACAGGGTAGTGGTAAAGGATGCATTCTGGATTCATTGTGGAGGGAGGTCAACACTAGTGGTGGAATTGGCCCTGATTCATTTTATGCCTGAAATCCAACCTTGTTATTCAAAATGGTTCCAATAAAATAAAAGAAAACTAAACCAAAGTCACTTAAACCGGAAAAGAAACTAATCTACTATTACTCTCAGATGACATCATAATAAAACTAAAAAATCATAAAGTCTTTATTCATATACTTAGAAACAATAAACCATTTCAGCAAAGTAGCAGGCTACAAAATTAATATACTAAAATATGTTACGTTTCTAAGTGCAAAAATACAACTAGAAGAGATATACAAAGAAGATATTTCCATTTAAAAATGTAAAAATGTAAGTACATAGGAATTAGCTTAAAGGACAAGAAAAGCACACTTTAAAAATTAAGTCACCACTGAAGAAATAGAAGAGGCCTCTAGTAACTAGAAAAGATTAGATGTTAATGAATTGGAAAGATTAACATGTCTAAAACATTGCACAGATTCAAAGCAATCCCTATCAAAATACTGGTGACTTTCATCAATGACTAAGAACAGATGCTCCTAAAACTTATATGCTACTATAAAACTTTCTGAGTAGTCAAAGTAATTATGAGAAAACCAAAGATAGATTTAAGTGCGGCATTTTTTGATTTTAAATCAGGCCATACAACTATAATAATCAGGGCTAGAATGCTAGGACAGTATGTCGGGTGCTCTCCTGGTAAGGCTCCCTGAACACTGCCAAGAATGATCCCTGAGCACAGAACCAAGAGTAAGCCTTTAGCAAAACCATATATGAAACAAAATAAAACAAACTAGCAACAACAATAAAAATATAGTGATAAAAATGGCTTGGCACTGAACAAAAATAATTCCTCATACCAATGGAAAAGAATTTAATCCCAAGACATTTTCCTATATACCATATTTGCAGACATAAAAGATGACTGGGCGTATAAGATGAACCCCTAATTTTGCAGTTAAAACATAGGCTTAGGCCTATATTAGCTGTATCAGACAGAATATTCCTGTGCTGCAACTGTATGTACCACAGTGAGCCAATCACAACAAGCAAAGGTTCAAAGGTTATACTGTAATAGACTTCCTCTCTGATTCTGGCCAATCAGAGCAGGCTTTTGACAGTGTAGATTCTGGTCCAGAACATTGTCTACTTTGCATGCAGCAAAAGCCTGCTTGGATTGGCTGAATTAGAGAGGCAGTTCGAGCAGCCTTGCTGTGATTGGTGCAGGATCGAGTTGGAAAATTCGTTTTGTGGCAATATTCAGAAAGTTTTTGTTTAGCAGCATATTGAAACATTTTTCAGGCTATACTCTGCGTATAAGATGATCCCAGTTTTCAGTTGACTTTTTTTGTTCTAAAAGTCATCTTATAAGCCGGAAAATATGGTATATGTAAGATGAGTGCCTGAAATGGAAAAAGAAAAGCTTCTTTTTCTTTTTCTTGTTCTTCAAGCCTATTTTCTCCCTTGAACATGTGTCTTGCTTGCTTGACTATATTTATTTTCTTGTTTTTTTTTTCACCGTGGGGAGATTCTGTGTTCTCTCTCTAACATATATTCATTTCTTTCATTTCCCCTACATCTTTCTAAGTAAGTTTTCATGAAACCTTTCTGCTTTACCAAAAAAAGAGAAGAAAGAAGAAAAATAAGATGAAAGGAAAGGGAAGGAAAGTGGAAATGAAAGGAAAAGAAAAGAAAAAATTAAATGAAAGAAAAAATAAGAAATAAAAGAAAATACTCTAATGCATGGTGCAGGTAGAAGTGAATAGTCACATACACAAACCACATACTGGATCTGTACCTCACACCTCACATAAAAATAAATTCTAAGTGTATTACAGATATTAATAGTCAGGTCTGGAGAGATATTACAATTAAGGCACTTGTCTTGCAAACAGCAAACCTAGTTTAGTTTTATCTCAAACACTACATCTGGGATCCCTGAGCACTCTGAGAAGTGCTCCCTGAATATAGAATACTAATTGATCCCAATATACTTTCAGACATACAAATGCCACCATAATATCTCTGAATATTAGATCAGAATATATATAATTTTAGCAATCTGATTTCACTTAAATAAAAAAACAGATATAAGCAGGTGAGGAACCATTACATTTAATTTTTGGTGGCAAAAAAAAAAATAAGCTGGCTAAAAGTAAAAGACACTGTGCTGAATTGAGTGAAATATTTGCACATGGTGAATCCCTGGTATCCAATATGATCCTATTTCCACCACTAGGAGTAATTCTTGAATGAAGATCCAAGAGTAATGATTTGACTACAGTTAAGTATTGCCCAAAATAAAAATAAAATAAAATAAATAAAAATATGTTTTATTTTTTACTTTTTAAAATATTTTTTGAAACCATTATTATTTACAAGTTGTTCATAATTAAGTTTCAGACATACAATGTGGCAGGACCAATCCCACCACCAGTGTCAATCACTCTTCATTGATGTTCCCAGAGCGTATCTGATGCTACTACCTCTAACCTCCATCTTGCCAACATAACAGGACCATTCTACGTTTTAATTGCTAAAGTTTGGATCTCCTAGTTTCCTTATTGTTGAGTATAGCTTGATTATTTAGTTTCTTTCGTTCGTTCGTTCGTTCGTTCGTTCGTTCGTTCGTTCCTTCCTTCCTTCCTTCCTTCCTTCCTTCCTTCCGTCCTTCCTTCCTTCTATTCTACTTTCTTTTTTTTTTTTTGACCACATCAGGTGACACTCAGGTGTTACTCCTGGCTATGGGCTCAAAAATCGTTCATGGGCCAGGAGAGATAGCACAGTGGCGTTTGCCTTGCAAGCAGCTGATCCAGGACCAAAGGTGATTGGTTAGAATCCCGGTGTCCCGTATGGTCCCCCATGCCTGACAGGAGCTATTTCTGAGCAGACAGCCAAGAGTAAACCCTGAGAACCGCCAGGTGTGGCCCCAAAACAAACAAAAAAATCGCTCCTGGCTTTGGGACTATATGAATCACTGGGGATTGAACCCAAGTCCATCCTGGGTCAGCCACATACAAGGCAAATGCCCTACTGCTGTGCTATTACTCAGGCCCCATGTTATGTTCTTTCTTAACCCCACAATATACCTGGGACCTCATGACCTTGTCCCCCATCCTTTTATATATGTGTTTCTCCCATTCCATTAAATTTCTTTCCTTCTTGCTATACTCTGGGGCCAAAAGTAATCCAGACAACTACAAATTAAACCATTGCATTTCTTCATACAGTTATTCTAAATGTCATATATAAGTGATATCATTCTGTATTTATCCTTTTTCTGACTTATTTCATTAACATATATCTTTCATTTCCATCTATGTTGCAGCAAATTACATGAATATATCATTTCTTACATCTGTGTAGTATTCCATTGTATATATGTACTACATCTTCATGATCCATCTATCTGATTTTGGACATCTAAATTGATTCCAACATTTAGCTAATGTACTGAGTGCTACAATGAATAGCAGTGAGCATACATCCTTTTGGATAAGTGTTTTGTCCTGAGGATTTATCTGCAAAAGTGAGATTTCTGGGTCATATGGTAGATTAATTCTTAGTTTATTGAGAATGCTCCATACTGATTTCCACAGGCAGCCTTTACACAAGCAGTGAATGAAAGTTCCTTGTTCACCACAACCCTGCCAACACAAATTGTCCCAAATATTTTTGATATGTGCCATCCTCACTGGTATGAGAAATTTTCACACTATCAAGGGGCTAATATTTATTTATTTTGTTTGTTTGTTTTTGCTTTTGTTTTTGTTTTTTAGGGTACACCCATTTGATGCTCAGAGGTTACTCCTGGCTAAGCGTTCAGAAATTGCCCCTGGCTTGGGGGGACCATATGGGGCACCAGGGGATCAAACCGCAGTCCTTCCTTGGCTAGAGCTTGCAAGGCAAACACCTTACCTATAGAGCCACCTTGCCGGCCTCGAAAGGGCTAATATTTAAAACATTACTTTCAAGTTTTAACTGCAAAAAACGACTAATAAACCCATAAAATATCAGAACACATAGGGTTGATCAATAGGCACATGGATAAGTAGTTATCATAGCATGTTATACTAGAAATATGAATCAAAATAAAAATGAGCTTTATCACACTAGTGTGTCTGGCTTATACAAAAATGACAGAAACTATCTTTGTAAAGAGATGTGAAAAATAAATCCTCATTCACTGGAATGAAAATGTTTGGATCAGCTTCTCTGGTAAACAGTATAGAAGCTTTTCAACCAAGAGTTTCCCTATGACCCAGTTTTATACTTCTTGGCATCTAAAAAATAACTTAAAAGCTGTATTTATATTCATTGTAGCACTCTATGTTCACTGTAGCACTTATACAATAAGTAGCCTATGGAAACAACACAAATACCTAGTGACAGGTATATGTAGCTAATGGGTTATTATGTATCCATAAGAAAAGATGATATATGGTAGCTTGCTGCAACTCACATAGCAGAAAAGGACATCATGCTAAGTGAAAAAAATCAGTGAAAAAATGAATACTAAATGAACATTATTTATGGTTATACAGAAAAACAAACATGAAACTGGGTAATACTGAATAAAAATGATAAACATGTTTTCTAAACTTCAATTAAGGCTATCCAAAAGCCAAGAACGTGACCTACAGAAGACTGGTGGATAGAAACATGGCTGGACAAGATGTAAGGTGGGACCAGAAAGAAAACCCTAGTCTAGGGTTTGTCCTACGATCTGCACAACAACCATGATCTCTAATTCCAGAAACCTAAATGAGACAATTGCAACTGAACAAGTCTTCAGAAAACATAACAAAAGACGATATCCCAAGCTACACCTGAGGATCAACGCAAGGTCCAAGACCACCAACCGCAAAAGACAGACCAAAATGGCACTGAGGAAGCAGAACTTTTGAAATCATGAACAAAGACTTCACCATAAGTGCTACTCCTTGACCTGTGCAGAGACTGAGACCTCTAGATACAAAGGTGTGATATCATTATCCAGACCAGAGAAGAAGCCTTCCACACAACACAACAAAATCAAGGAGAGAGCAAATGAACTGGAAAAGAGTCTATAGATA
>PVKC010019250.1:0-19199 GCA_004027635.1 Crocidura indochinensis
TACATATATGATTGTGATTAGGTTTCGGTCATGTAAAGAACACTCCCTTCACCAGTGCAACATTCCCACCACCAATGTCCCGAGTCTCCCTCCCTCCCATCCCATCCCCACCTGTACACTAGAAAGACTTTCCAGTTCCCTCATTCATTCACATGCTTATGGTAGTTCTCTGTGTAGTTATTTCTATAACTGCACTCACCACTCTTTGTGGTGAGCTTCATGAAGTGAGCTGGAAGTTCCAGCCCCCCTCTCATTGTCTCTGTTGATTGTTGCTAAAATGACTTTTATCTTCTTTAAAATCCATATATGAGTGAGACTATTCTACGTCTCTCTCTCCCTTTGACTTATTTCACTCAGCATGATAGATTCCACATACATCCATGTATAGAAAAATTTCATGACTTCATCTCTCCTGAAGGCTGCATTGTGCATATGTAACACAGTTTCTTTAGCCATTCGTCTGTTGAAGGGCATCTTGGTTGTTTCCAGAGCCTGGCTATTGTGAATAGTGCTGCAATAAATATAGGTGTGAGGAAGGGGTTTTGTATTGAATTTTTGTGTTCTTAGGGTATATCCCTAGGATAACTGGGTCGAATGGGAGCTCAATTTCCAGATTTTGGAGAAATCTCTTTTCCCCCCTCTCTTTTTAAATTCTTTTTAAAATTTTTTTAGATATTTTTTGAATTTTTTAAAATAATTTTTATTGTAACCAAAGTGAGTTATGAAACCTTCACAGTAATATTTAAGGTACATAGTGGCAATAAATAAGGTCCATTCCCACCACCAGTGTTCTCCTCCCTCCACCCTTATCCCTAGCATGTGTCCCATAACTCCCTCTCTTGCCCCCCAAATCTGCTAGGGTAACTGCTCCTCTGTGTGTGTAGCTTTTTGTAGATTGGGTATCGATTATTTGCCATTGACTTTGGGCTTGGTGTATAAATCTGTTCAGGACCCTTTTAATGCTGTCTATGTCCCCATTTGTTTCTCTATCATGGAGCTAGCATTGCCTACCCTATGTCTCTAGTCTGACTCTCTCGTTACCACATTTCTAAAATCTATTTGGTTTTGTCTATTCTTTGGTCACTGTATTCTGGATTCTAGAATTCTAGTACCTTTTATCTTGCTAGATTTTCTTCTCCACTCCTGCAACAGCTGAGCTCCAGGGTGCGGGTGGGGTGAGTGGGAGCCAGTTTCTCTGAGCGTCACAGCCTGCTCCCTCTCCTTTCCCTCACATCAGGAAAACCTATTTCTATTTTCAAAATGTGACCTTTAGCTCCTTTTATGAACACTGGCAACAAACTCAACACACTGGTGAGAACACCAGCTGCCTTTCTGACTTCTCACTCGAGTTTCTAAGGAGTGTTGCTGACATCCTGTGCTTTGTGTTTTATTCTCGCTGGTTTGTTTTAATGCTTGGTGGCATCTTGTTCCAGTTTTGCCCTTTTCTTTGTTATTTTCATCTTCTCCCTCTTTAATTTAAGATGACTTTGATTTTTTTTGTACCAGAAACCCGTTTTCTGCTGTGTCAGAGGCTGTATTCCACTCTAGCTTTAATATCCCGTGGCAGGCTTAATTAATTCATATAATTTTGCTGTACTAAGTGGGAAACCATCATTTTACAAAATAGCAATTACCTTATGAATTTTCTTCATTTCCATGTTATCTAATCTTATTACATGTTGCTGTTTTTTCCCTTTGAACCTTTATTTTAAAACCTGGGTCTCTAGCAGAAATCTCCTTTTGGGAACGTGATAAAAGGACATTTGCTGCCAGTTATAAAAATTATAATTTCATATTATGCATTTTTACCACAGTGAAAGAAAATTATGAATACTTTTTATTTTGTTTACAGTAAAGTTGTTATTTTTTGTGTGTTATTTTTATGTGGTAAAGAAGGTTTGCTTCCTTATCAAGACACTAAACTCTGAATGGAAGTATTTCTCTTATGTATATCTTTGGAACTTTAGTATAATGTCTTACACATTTGACCACTGCACTTGTACCATAAACAACAGCCAATATTTGAAAATATGTGTAGATATAAAGATGATGCTGACCCTTCTTGTTCTTTCTCATTCCTAGAAAGTGGACATGTTTGATGGAGTAGCCATTACTATTCTTTAACCATGAGTGGTCACAGAGGATTGAGGAATACTCAGCTCTAAAATTAGGTACCCCTGTATTAGTGCCAGTGCTCTTTTCTTCCAAGAAATTTTGTTCAAATATTAAAAGATTTATATCAGTGGCATAGGTACTCTACTAGTTCTCAGTCAAATTAAGTTCCTAAATGATGCAGTTAGAATGAAATGAAGATAATCTGGGGTGTACACAGTTATATGATAATCTGAATCCATAAAAGGAAGATATTTGGATCTTTGGATATTGGCGATGCTGTCATCAGATGCTCAGATATTTGCCCCTTTAAGGGCATTTTATTTTCTGCAGTCTCTATTTAAAAGCATTTTCCTATAGAGAGATCCCACATTGAATAAATGATCAGTTGAGTAAATGAAGACTTGGCCATGCTGTCCATCTTGAGTAAATTCCAAAGGGCCATATCAGACATCTGTGAGAATATTATTAGTTTTCTCTGTCCATTTCTTATCCTGTACCCATCCTTCATAGGCAATAGTCCTGAAAGCCCTCCCCAATACATACTTCTATATTGGGTTTTATCTTCAGGGCAGTTATCTAAAGAATCTTGAGCTCCATGCTAAATTGTACTTTATACTAAAGATATTAACATCCAACTCCAAACCTCTTTTTATTGTATGCCTTGATTGTTGCTGATGGAATGAGTACTATAAAAATGTGTAAGATATTATCTTTATTTAGAAATTGCATACTGGGAATGGAGGTGGAGGGAGGACAACCCTGGTGGTGGTAATTTCCCTGATTCAATGTCAATATGTACCTAAAATATTACTCTGAAATATTTGTGATCCACTTTGGTCAAAATATAAATTATGACTATTAAAAAAGAAAGTGCTATAGTACAGTGAAGAAATCATATAGACAAATGAAGTTTCGCTTGTGGGGGATAAGCAACAGTCCATTTGCAGTGTGGCTATGTGGAAATTGCTGAAAAATTGCCTGGGAAAGTCTGAAGAGGTCCATAAACATTAATACACGAAACCCTCTCATTAACAATAGCGCAAATCACAATGTTAGAAACCACAAGGATAAAGAGAGAGAGAGAGTGAGAGAGAGAGAGAGAGAGAAAGAGGGAGGAGATTGGGAGGGAAATGGAATGGGGACATTGGTGGCAGAAAAGATGCACTGGTGATGATGGGTGGTGTACATTCTATGACTGAAACCCAACTATAAACATTTTTGTAACCTTGGTGCTTAATTAAAGAAATTATTATTTTAAAAAATTTCATCATTAGCAGCATCATAGCCTACATTAAGGGCCCTTGTAATTGATGGTGTTCAAAAGGTCGCAGAACCAACTCCTTATTGGAATCACCTGAACAACACAAATCCTCCAATTTGGCTATATAGCCAAATCATCTTTTAAAAATACCGATGCATATGAGTTGCACTTCCCAGAGAGTCAATATTGCCATGTGATGGGACTTATTTGTTTGTATGGTTAATTTCTCCTCCTACAAAAAAGAAACTCTAATGTGAAACTTGGGAACAACTGAGAAAGATGCTGAGTTGGGTCTGGTGGGTATGAAAGAGGGTCTAAGATAAATATTTGACTTGAATTTCAACAGCAGCCTAAATGAAATCAATGTTAGGTGATTTCTAGAGTTAGAAATGCACAGTAAATATTTTTATAACATCTTTATTTAAGCACATAATTACAAGCATGATTGTAAATAAAACTTGAAAACCATTGAGATGTCAGCATACGAGGGATAGGCAAATAAGGAGCTCAGCTAGGATTTGTGACAGGTTTGGTCACATGACATCTTTCATGGATAGTAAAAATGATCATCTAAACTATAATTTTTGAAACTAAAAGTATGTGCTATAATATAATAGTCGCCAAGAAGAAAGCAAAATGGTGTTGGATGAATTGAGATGTTTGGTCACACTTAACATAAGTCTAAGTCTTGGTTTCAAATTCTGGGGCTATTTGACTTATGTAGATTGATGTAGATTCTATGTACAAATACATTGAAAGTGTTTAATATTTTTTTAATCTTGGGCCAGGAGAGATAGCATATTGGGAAAGGAGCTTGCTTTGCACTTGATCATCTCACGTTCAATTGTTAACATCACATACAGTTCCCCAAGCACTGTCAGGAGTATTTCCTAAGTGTACAACTAGAAGTAACTCCTGAGCATGATAGATATGGCTATCAAACCAAAAGGGATGTTTATAAATTTTAGTCACAGATATTATAACAATAGTAACACCAGGTATTTTAATTTATGTTTTGACTATGAGCCTTGTATTAGAAACACAAATTCAAAAACTAAGCATTAATACCTGGTCCCTGTTCCCAAGAATTGCAGGTTTGGTTGGGTTGAGTTCAGGCCTTACTGTACTTTTAATTTTTTTCAAAGCTTCTTAAATGATGCTCATTTGTTTCTATTCCTTTTATGTCACAGGGAAAAGGCTGACCAAATTCTAAGTACTGCTATCCCTTTGTGGTAATTTGAATGATGACTGTGTGCTGATAATTGATAGTATGGTACATTGTATAATTGGTCACATTGCTCTATTGCTACAAACACTGAATGTTCTTGGTCTCTTTTGCTGTGGAAGCTGTGATATGATAATATTGTCATCTTGTGAAGACATTAGCAGTGATTATTTCCAAAAATTTCATGGATGTGATGGTAGTTAGACATAGAAATGTCCACAATCCCTTGAAATGGCTTTTAGAATGCCATGATGTAGCCTAGCAAGATGACTATATATGAAGTATCCATGTATGGCGAGTAATAGAGGAAAAGACATCTTCTTTTTTGTTTTCAGTTCAAACCATCTTTGTGAAAATAGCTAACTTTTAAAATACAATTTTCAGTACTGATCATCTATGCTCTTACCTCTTATCCTGGGCTGTCTTCTTTTCTTTCATTTATTTTAAATTCTTTCTTTTTATCTTTTTTGAGAAGTCCCTCATAAAGTTTCACTGAAGAAGGGAACATCTTACAGAAGAGGGAACCAGGTATTTTTATTAACAAACTGGTAATACAGTTGAACAAGAAGAAACTATGGTATGAAATTACTTTCTTACATATTTTATGTCATATGTTCCATCTCCCCCATTGCCTGTGTTATCAGAGAAGAAATCACATTAGACTCATTCTTTTGGCTTTAAACATATAGAGCAATTTGAATATATGATAAGTGACAATGCATACATGTGAGCCATACACAGTTTAGCATTAATAAGAATATTAAATATGTGTAGCCAAGCTAAAAAGTTCAGTTGTTTAGAGACTTATTTGCATAGCTTGGAAAACTTATTCTCCTTCAAACACCTTGGTGGTAGTACTTATGTGGGTTACATCTGGTGTGATGTGGGTTTTTTTTTTCCTACTACCTTTTTAAACCTCTAGGCACCTGCTTGAAATTGCTGTGTCATTAGAATAAATGGGTGTTTATTGGATTCCTCAGTGGATTTTACAACTTAATTAGTTGAGGAATACCACTGATTGAGCAGCAGAGGGGTGGGGAACTAGAGTGATAGGAAAAATATTAAAGGTGACTTTTATTCCACTTTGCAGAAAATTTAGTCCACCGACTTGTTTCCAGAAAGCAGGTAACAGAAAGAATATACTGTCACAATGGCAACTACCACCATTTTATCTAATGTAGAATGTCAGATCTGAGGCATTGGAGACTTTCTAGTCTCCCAAAACTTTTCTGTAAAAGAGAAGACCCAGGAAAACAGAAAAGTTTCCAAAGTTAAGGAATTCTAATATTATACTTCCCTTGCCATTGTTCATTGCTCTTTTTTCTAGAACATATTATCCAAACTGGCATCTCCTACTGTACTTTCTTTTTATTTCTTTTTTTTAGCCATACTTAGACATGCTCAGGATTTGTTCCTGGATTTATGTTTAGGGATTACTTCTGGTGGGCTTGGGAAACCATATGGGATGCTAGAAGTTGAGCCCATGTTGGGTTTCCAATTGCTAATTTGTACCACTGTCCCTTATTTTAGAAAATTCTTAACAGACAGAATTTGATACGTTTCTTATCAAACCACCAGTGAATGGCCTGCTGTCAATAACCCCCAATCTTTACTCATACCTAACCTATGCTACAGGGTTCTAGATAAGATTTTTAGATAAAGGAAAATAATAGTTTTCAACTAAATGTATAAAATATAATCAGCCTATAGGGTGAATTGAACATGACTTTGAAAATCATTAACTAGGATCAAAAAAAGTATCACCAACTAAATTCTGTTTCAAAGGTAGGGAAAAAAATCACTTGAATGAAAGATCATAGTTTACTATTTTTGTTTTCCCCTTGCATAATCATTGAAGACAGATATTTAAATCAAGACTGAGGAAAGTTTCCAGCTAGTAATATGAGCTAAACTTGAAACTCCATATCTTGCTACAAAAATAATTGCCATAAAGCATCCTTTTAGTTTCTTTGTGTGAGGTTGGAGAAATAGGGGCTCTTGGATTAAATTGCGTTCAAATCCCAGCCTTTTAATTTTCAGGCTGCATGAAATAATTTTATTTTCAGTGCTTTATAGTGCTTAATTATATGAGCTCATTAATATTGTGTTCTCTATAATATTAAAGCAGTCATAGCATCTATAGTATAGAAGATTAAATGCATTAAGGCAAATAAACATTAAAGACTGGAGATATAATACAGAGCATAGGAAGTTTTCCAGGAATAGGGGCTAATCTGTGTTTGATCCTTCGCACCCATTTGTCCCCCAAACCCACTAAGAGTGATTACTAAGTGCAGAGCCAGGAGTAAAACCTTAGCACCACCAGGTGTGGCCCCAAACAAAAAATCGTCAAATAAAACCTATTTATTATTATAATTAATATAATCTATGTATTAATACCATAAACATTAAAACAATTTCTGGCATGTATAAGCATTAAATAAACAAAACATATAGTGATAAAGGGAAAAGTAAGATGGGTTCAATTTCTTTTTTTGTTTGTTTGTTTTAAACATGTGGCTAACTAATTTTCTCAGGTCCATTTGTTGAAGATACTTTGTTCTCTACTTTATGCACCATATATGTCATATATATTGTCATATATGAACTATCTATAAATATGTAGGTTTTTCTGGACTCTCAATTCTGTTTCATTGGTGTGATAGTTTCTCTCTATACATACATTTTTATTACCTTAGCTTTAAAATATAATATGAAGTCAAAAAATGAAATGCCTCCCATCTTTTTTCTCAGAATTGCTTTGACTGTTAAAGTTTTCTGATCTTATACAAATTTTAGCTGAGTTTGTTAAAAAACTAAAGAATGACTTCAGAATTTTATAGAGTTGCATTGTCATCTGGTTCAGCTATGGAAAAATATGAATATTATCATAAAAGTAAGAATAATATTCCCCCTATAAGCCAATAATTTCACTTCTTGGCATCAAACCCCAAAAACTAAATATTAATTCAGAAAGATATATGCACACTTATGTTCACTGAAGTACTTAGTGCAATAGCTAAGGTACGGAAACAAACCAAATGTTCAGTGACAGTTAATATATAAAAAAGTTATGGTATATATACATAGTGGGATATTTTGCAGCTGTAAGAAATGATGAACTCATGCATTTTGCCAAAACATGAACATCAGTGGAGAGTACCAACTGAAGAAAATAATTCAAGGGGAGAAAAATTACCAAGTAATCTCACACCTCTATGAAATAGAGATAGAAAAATTTGAGTTTCAAAAAAAAAGTCTTGAACAATGACAAGCCCTTGACCTTGGATGACAAAACTTATTAATAAATAGAGTAGGGAGGCAGTATAAATAGTATAGTGGGTATGACATTTGTTCAGCACTGCATATCGTTCTTCCTGCCATACCAAGAGTGGTGACCCAAACATAGAGCCAGGAGTGACCCACTTTCCACACACACACACAAAAAGAAGCAAATAGTTGGAGGTAGGATTATGGGAAAATGAAGATTGAACTGGAAGCTTCATAAAGATAGTAGTATAGGTTATTGACAATTTTGGTTGTAATGAGGTGCAATAAATTTGCTCATTATTATGAACCTTAACCATGACTATAGTAACTAAATAATAATAGAAAATTTCTAAAAAAAAGAAAATTTATTTAAAATTTTTTTCTATTTTCACCAAAATATTTTCATTCTCAGTAGGGTTTGATCTTTGCCTTGCATGCTTCTCAGTAATAAGTTTTTCTTTCTTTTCTGCTTCCTCATTGCAGAAATTGCATGTAAATGTCCCACCCTTTACTAAACTACATGAGTCTATGAGCATACTTAAACATCAAATCCAAATCCAATGACAACAGAATTGAAACCCAATCTACAACAAGCTATACACAGAAGGGACCACTTACACTAGCATCCCAGGGGTCAAAGAAGGGGTGTATAGGAGGCATGCTGGGAACTGGGAACAGGGGTGGAGGGAGGACAACACTGGTAGTGGGAATGCCCCTGATTCAATGTCACTATGCACCTAAAATATTACTATGAAAGATTTGTAATTTACTTTGTTCAAAATAAAAATTATTTAATTTAAAAAAAAAGAAAACTACATAAGTCTCCTAACTTATAGATAGATTTAGAGTTTGAAGAAACCAAAAGAAGGTGTACAGTGTAGATATTTTTGATTTCTTCTCTTGATAAATTGTTTTAGAATATTTTGCTTTTTATAATACTAATTAGGATGAGTGCATAATGGAGCTAACTATGATCTTAGAGAAGAGAAATCTGGGACTGGAGAAATAGCACAGCCATAAGGCATTTGCCTTGCATGCCCAGACCTGGGATGAAGCTGGTTCAATTCCTGGCATCCCATATGGTTCCCCAAGCTTGCCAGAAGTGATTTCTGAGCACAGAGCCAGGAGTAACCCCTGAGCATCACCAGGTTTCCCAAACCAATAAATACATAAATAAATAAACTGCTTTAAAAATATAAAGCTTTATCTGAAATATATCAGTGGAAAAGTTTTTGTCTTCCACGGTCCTGAACATAAATCATAACCCAATGTTTTCTTAATTGAATAGATTATCTAGATAGAACTCCAGGGTTGTTTATTTTCCATTTGTCCACATCAGGTTTTATTATCATAAATAGTTCTTAGCTTATGTTTAAAGAAAGTACATTATTTTGGCAAATAAAAAAATTAACCTAAGCAAATTACCTTGGTTTGAATCTCAAATACTTTTTGGTTTCAGTGAATTCTCATCCACAGGAGAACTGAGAATGGCAGATGTATGAGACAGGTTTAGTACAGAGAAAAAAACCCTTAACAATAAATTTTACTTTATATGAATTCAATATCTGTTTATTAGAAAGGATCAGGCTTGGTTGCAGAGTAATGATGACAAATACTTTCAGATAGATGATGATAGATTTAACTAAGCAGAGTCTGGAAGTGGAAGGCATTATAAACAGAAGCCCAAACAAATTCTTCAAAATTAAATGGTTGCAATATTCATCAGACACACCGGCATGCTCACATGCCTGCACACACACACACACACACACACACACACACACACACACACACACTCACTCACTCACTCACTCACTCACTCACTCACTCACTCATACACACATTCAGAATAAGAACTCAGGAACTTACATTTTACCTAATCTGTCAGTTAACTAGTGTCAGTTAATTAATGTTCATCTTCTATGAAAATGATTTTGAAATCAGTCCAAATATCAAGAAAGAAGTTATTGCTACAAAAAGAAATAGACCTGAACCCCCTGAGACAACTTTCCTAAAACAAAGGCATGAACCATTTTATAGTGTAAAACTGAGACAAATAGTGTAATTATCAGCAATTCACACACCAAAAGTAACTACTTGTAACTAGAAACTGTAGATGGGGCAGTCTTGGGTGTTTGGCCTCATTATATCAGCTCATTGGAGTTGATTCCAAAGTGCATACCCAGTACTGCTACACTGGTAAAGGACTAGTTCTATGGCTAGTCTCAAAGAGTTTATTTGGCCCATCTATGATGATCTAGGAAAGCATAAAACCTAGTTTATGCAATAGCAGACGATGTGTTCTGGAGACCAGGAAAGAAAAATCCACTACCATTGCACAATGAATCTATTAAGATCAGGTTCATATGAGATCTCTTGATTATTGCAAGCTCAAATCCATGAGGAAAACCATGATATGCAATCAAAGCTTAAACCTTAAAAAAGTAAAGCTTAAAAAGTAGAAACATCATTCTCTGCTATTTGCTCATTCCAGCCAGTAGAGAAAGGTTTGGTCGAGAAACACTGAGATATTTATTATGCTTTAGTCGCCAAAATGTCAACATTCTTGGCTTAAGTAAAATTGTATTTTCTAATTAAATTTTCTACTTTTTATATGATTTTTAAAATGAATGAAGAAAAAGGAGAGATGTAAGAGAGAGAAGAAAGGAGAGACAAATAGACACAAAGTTTTGCATAATGGCATTAAGTACTTTCATTTTGATAATGGAATGGAAGATGATGTCTTGTGTAGATCAGAGTGAAAAGGTTAGTTTTTCATCCTGAAATGGAATACACAGACATCATTCCTCATTAGATTTTGGCAATCATTTTTTACCCCATTTAAAATTTGAAATTAATTTGAAATAAAACATCCAGACTTATTCAACTTGATGTCAATGCATATCATTTTGAAAATGATATATACTTAACTCAAAAACTACCAGAACAACATATAGAAGAGTTTCATCAATCATGAAGGTCATGATTGATTGGAAGGTCCTGTCCTTCCACAAGTCTCTTCTTTTTGAGAAGAAACTACTTTTTAAATTTCTATTTGTAGGAATTTGTATCACAAAATCTTAAATTTTATATAAATATATTTCTTTTTTTGACCAGCTTTTGTTGTTGTTGTTTCACATTTAATTACTATGGAGCTTTGTTAAAAATCCATGGAAAAGGGGCCCGGGAGATAGCATGGAGGTAAGGTGTTTGCCTTTCATGCAAAAGGTCATCGGTTCTAATCCCGGTGCCCCATATGGTTCCCCGTGCCTGCCAGGAGCAATTTCTGAGCATGGAGCCAGGAGTAACCCCTGAGCACTGCCGGGTGTGACCCAAAAACCACAAAAAAAAATCCATGGAAAAATTTGTGTGGCTTTATCTGTAAACTACCCAGATTCATTTTTCTACTTGTCCATTTAAGAGCCACTTTATGATTTCCCATTATTATTAGGAAATATGATCATATGAGTCCTTAAAATATTTTTTCACCATTGCTGTGAGTTATTCCAGATCATGTGCATTTCACCCAAAATTTAACATCACCTTGATAATTTCTTCTAAAAGTTACCTGGTATTTTCATTGCACTTGCTTTGACTCTATATTAACCAGGGAAGAGGAAATTGACATTTGCATAGTCATATTATATATATATATATCTTTAAAATTGAAAAAGTTTAATAATATATTTAGTTTCTATTGTGTAGATTTGTGCATGGTTTTCTAGTTATTTCTGTGTATATTTTATGATATTTAAATTATTTTATCTTCTATTTTATTATCAATGGAAATATAATTACTATTTAAATTTCATTGTATTATCCTATGTATTTAATAATTTATTTAGTAAGCTTTGTGATAAGTTTGATTTATATGGATATAGGAATTTCTGAATTATTGTTAATATTAGCATCTGCTAATATGATTCTTTTTAAAAAATTTGCAATGTCTGGAAATTCATTACACTACCGAATTGATGTATTTAAGGTGACAATGTGCCTTGTTACTGGTCTTGAATAAGCATATCCAAGGGTTGGTTTCCCAGGAACTGCTGCTGACATCCAGTACTTTGTGGTATTTGCCAAGTTCATGTTCATTCTGACCCTGGAATGGATGGATAAGGCAGTAGGGATGTCATATAAGATACAAAGTCATGGGAGAAGGTACATAATGACCAGGGGGTTGAGCAGTCTCTTGCATCTTCCTGAGCCATCAAGCTAAGCTGAGCTGATTTCCTATCACTTTTATTAGCCAGAGTTAGCAGAACAAAGGTAATTCACCTGAGGGGCAGGGTTGACTTAGTTATGGGTACTTATGTTAATTAAACCTAGGTAGATCCCTACACAAGCCTGGGTGGGGGTTTGCAACTCAAAACAAGTGTGAGGGGAAAGGAAAAGCAGGGATTGATCTACAAATCAGATACAGATGTCTACAAACATAGTCCATATTTCACCATTACCATTAGCAATTCCATTGCATTAGCAATGGAAGAGATTATTATAATCTGACTGGCATATGCAAAGTCCTGAGTTAGAACTCCAGCATCACATGACACTGCTACATCTTAGAACAGCAAGATGTTTTTCTTTTGACCTTCAATTACCACTGATTGTGACCCTGATGGTATCTAAGCACCACTGACCCAGGAACCTCTGACTTGTGCTTTCAAAGACTTGCCAGACATAGATAGTCCTAATTTTAAAATATGATATTAGGACTGGAGTGAGAGTACAGTAGATAAAATGCTTCTTTACATGAAACTAGCCTATGTTCAAGCTCAAGCACTGTATTTGGCTCCCTCAAGACCCACCAGAAGTAATCCCAGAGCCCAAAAGCCAGAAGTAAACTGAGCACTGCCAAATATGGGCCACAAACCAATTTAAAAAAAGTGATATTAACTATAACTGTTCAAAATGTCCTTAATTACGTTCAGGAGACTACTTTCTGTGTTTAATATTCTAAGAAGTTTTACATAAATAGGTTCTTCAATTTTGTTAAGTACTTTTGCTGCATTGCTTGGGATGATGGTAGGTTTTTTTTCTCCTTTGTCCAACTAAAGTAGTACGTTATATGAGTTCATTTTCTTTTTTTATTTTAATTTATTTTTAATAAATATTTTTATTTTGACCAAAGTATATTGCAAATAATTCACAGTAAAAATTTAGGTATATAGAGACATTGAGTCAGGGGCACTCCCACCACCAATGTTGTTCTCCCTCTCACCCCTCGTTCCCAGCCTGCATGCCATCTCTTTCTCCTTTGCTCCCCAGGCTGCTGTGATATTGGTTCATTTTCATTTGTTAAACTAACATGTTGGATGAACTACATTTAGTTGTTATATTATCATTATACATTGTTGAATTATATGCATGTCTGTATATGTACATATAATTTTTGCTTACATTATGCTGGGTTCACTGTCCATACCAGATCTAGTTCTTGAAAAGAGAATTTATTTTAATCTCTGAAAGTGCCCAACATTCAAGATACCTAATAAGTGCATATTTTATTTTGAAATGAAAATATTCATGAGTAATCTATATTGATATATATGTTCTCCCCCATGTCTTTCAAGAGTACACTTTATTTTATAAAGAACTCTGGCTTATATATTTTTCTTTTGAACAGAACTGAGTATCTTAATAGGTGTGTCTTATTTTAGTGATCATGACCTCAGTGATTATGCCACTCACTTTATTTTTACCTATGAATTGGAGGCTCATTCATGAGATCATGTGGTGACTAAGACCAGGTTCTAGCTGGGATCATATTGTGCTGCCACTAGGAGATGGTTAGCAGCCCACTTCTCCCTGTCACTGTTTGCTCATCTCTAAAGGAAGAAGAATCTATCGGTCTGGAAGACTTGTTCTAGGTGTGAAATTCTGTATATATAATTTTGCCTATATTTTCCTCTGTTTTTCCTATGGATTTAGGTTTGATATTAATTCAGGTTTTTATTCCTTTTTTTGTTTTGTTTTGTTTTTGTTTTGGGGCCACACCCAGCAGCACTCAGGGGGTCATTCCTGGATCTGTGCTCAGAAATCACTCCTGGCAGGCTATTGAAACAGGATCAGTCCTTTGTTAGCAGTGTACAAGGCAAATGCCCTACTGTTGTGCTATTACTCTGACCTCCTTTAATCCATTTTAATTTGACTTTTTGCATGGTGTTAAAAAGAGGACCAAGTTAATTTTTTGCATGCACCTAACCACTTTCCCTTCACCATTTGTTAAAGACACTTTTCTTGTTTCAGTTCATATATTTTCTCTTTTATCAAAGATTAACTGACCATACACCTATGGGTCTGTTTCCAGATATTACAGTCTATTTCATTGATTTGAGTCTGTCTTTATTCCAGTACCATGCTGTTCTAATTACTGCTGCAATGAAATATAGTTTGTAGTTGAGGAAAGTGATGTTGTCCAATTTTCCCCCAAAACAATTCCCTTTAGGAATGGAGATGGAGTGGTTTTTCTATATAAATTTCAGAGTTTTTGTTCTATTTACTTGAAGAATGTATCTTTATACATATAAGGGGTCCTCAAACTTTTTAAACAGGAGCCCAGTTCACTGTCCCTCAGACCATTGGAGGACCAGACTATTGTAAAAACAAAAATTACGAACAAATTCCTATGCACACCACATACATCTTATTTTGATGTGAAGAAACAAAATGGGAACAAATACAATATGTGGCCCACGGGCCGTAGTTTGAGGACCACTGTTATAGGGATTACATTGAACCTTTTCAATGCTTTATGGGGAGAGAAAGTAATATTGATTATATTAATCTTATCAATCAATGAGCAAATAAATGTGTTTTCATTTCTTCATGTACTCCTATTTCTTGAAATAAAAATTCTATGGCACAGAAATATAACTGTTTTTAGCTCAGATGACTGGGTTGGCTGAAAGCCATATAATTCAGCCAGTCTCCCTGATAGTCTTTTGGGTTGAGCTACTCTATTCAATAAATTTTTCATTCTTCTCTTTAGATCAGTGGTCTAACCAAAGCATATTCTGTTTTAGTGATAGTTCAGGTGCTCCAAAACTGAAGGATTATACAGCACTGGGCTTTGAGCTAACATACTGTCCTATTTGCTTTATCCCTGACAATGTAAGTAATAGAAATGTCCCTTATACCTGTAGGGTGAGAAACTTCAAAATCATTTATCAAAGGGTATGGATTCAGTTGAAAAATCAGGAGCAGTGATGTGGTCTACCACTAAGATTTTAGTCAGAGTTCCCCTGAGGATAGTATTTGCTCTTCCAACTTTGATTCAGCAGCTGAAACAGAAAGAGGAGGTGGATGAAATTTTGTTGGGTGATATCTTGAATGTTTGCTTGTGGCTTTTTTTTCTTTTTGGAATCACCACTTCATTTCATTTTTGAGGTTGTCATGGAAAATGCCTTCTTCAAGCCTCCCTCCCCAATGGGCACACGAAGTGAAGAGTAATTTAAAATGAGCTCACTGCTTTAGGTTTTCCAGAACACCTGCATCTTATTTTAGAAGTAATTGACGTTCTTGGCCTGGTTTGTGCTTGGGCAAATTGGAGTGATTAAAGAATTTTACATTTCTCAAGTGCTTCTGTGTTTAGATGAGCCAAATAGGGATTGAGTGCAAATCTTCTTCAGTTCTTTTTTTTAAAGACATTTTTAATTACTAATCACCTAATAGAGTACCTAAGATATGAAACTCCTAGTGTCCCAATTTGAATTTACAGCAAGACAAATTTAGAAGCCTCCCTAGCAAACTTCAACTCATTGGCTTGATTTATCTCTCCTTTCCCTTTCTTATTTTTTACAACAAGAAGTCTTGCCTCTATGTTTGTCATTTATTCATATGGTGCAGGATTGATAAGAATCAGCTAAAATCAAATGTGGTCTTAAGAGAATTGTTCTAAAATGGGATGATAGTGGGATCAGATGATGAGAGAAAATAGGGGGGAATGAATCTTGAAGGTACCACAGAACAAGCATGATCGTTAAGTGTATTTGCTCTCTGTAAGGTTATACAGATAACCTAGAGCTCATGACCCTAATGTAAATGGAACAAAATATTTGTTTTCGAGGCCAGAGAGATAGCATGGAGGTAGGGTATTTACCTTGCATGCAGAAGGATGGTGGTTCGAATCCCGTCATCCCATATGGCCTGCTAGGAGCGATTTCTAAGCAAAGAGCCAGGAGTAGCCCAAGTGCTGCCAGTTGTGACCCCTCAAAAACAAAACAAAACAAAATATTTGTTTTCTCCTGAACACCCACAACACTCTTCTCCCAGCTTGTGGATAATGAGGAAAGGTCCAGACTTTACCTCTGTGCTCAGAGAAGAGAAGGGAGAATACTTCTGGAAGCCTTGTCACTTTGACCATCACTCACCAAAGTGAGTCTGTGATCAAAGGCTCCAGGAGTATTAATGAAGCTGATCATTAAAAAGAAATTATGCTCAGAGCTTAGTATGTAAGCTAAACCTACAAGACTGATAAAGACAGAAACATGGGAGAATAGTGAGTACAGAAACTATGCCAAAGTGAGTAGCCCTCACTTTGAAATGAGTGGTGATCACAGAAGAGGCAACATAGGACTAAGTATTCCAGGATTTGTATGTATATATACTTTATATAGTGTATACATGCACACTATATATGTATACACACATATATATACATACATATATACATATTTAGGTGTCCTCCCCTTCAAGACAGAGAAGAAAGGATAGGGGGAAGATCCTGAAAGGGAGTCTTTCTATGTTGAGAATAGAGTAGGGGCCGGAGAGATAGCATGGAGGTAAGGCGTTTGCCTTTCATGCAAAAGGTCATCGGTTCAAATCCCGGTGTCCCATATGATCCCCCGTGCCTGCCAGGAGCAATTCCTGAGCATGAGGCAGGAGTAACCCCTGAGCACTGCCGGGTGTGACCCAAAAACCAAAAAATTAAAGGAGAGAATAGAGTACATTTTAGTGTGGAACGATTACTTTTCATTGGTATATGTTTTTTTATAAAATTGAGAACTAGATAATAAATTAATGGACAGTAAAGAAATATACATTTTTGTAATTTGAATCACTGGGTTAATTGTCCTTTCTGCTCATATGCACCCCTCCAATATGCACTCCCAAGAATTATTTTTTTATTCCAAAGAATTATTTTAATGTGACTGATTATTGTAGTAAAGTAGAATAAGTTGGAACATTCAATCTACCTGGACACTGAAACCACAGCTGATTTCTGAGTGACAAGTACTAAGTATTGAGCCTTTTTTATGCGACAATATTTGAATATCACTACCTACACAGAAAAGTATTCTGCTCTATTAATATCTAAATGGATATTAAAATGAGGTACAATTTTCCAATCACTATAGTTAGGTTTTTAAAAATGAGAATTCATCCAATGTTGTTGAGGTTTGCGAGGGAGAGAAGCTCTAAGCCCCTTATAGTTGCTGGTGAAAATAATTTCTAATGAATATGTAAACCTTATATATACAGAAGGTGGCTCCTCATAATGTTACTTATAATAGTGGAAACATAAAGGCATCTTATGTATACAATAATAGGAAAATTATATAAATTGTGTTGGTACAAATTATTCATATTTAGTCCTCACCAGATTTTCAAATAAAATTAAATGACTAAAATTAAATGACTAAGAACTTCAGAGATGGTTCAAAACGATTAGGTGCAAGTGTATAAAAATTCTGGCACTGTGTAAATCCTCACTGAATTTACTCCCCCAAATAATATTTAACAGGAAAGATAAAATGAACCAATTTGTGAAAATATATTATATATATTAGTATCTAAATTCTCCAGAAAAGATGCACTAAAATACTTTAGTCTCTGGGCTGAGAATATGGTATAAATTTTCATTTTATTAATTCTGATTTATCTATTTCCTGTATTCTTCAATAATCAATCAAATATTTTTAAATCCAAGGCCATTCATCACTTGCTCTTTTTACCACTTGTTTAATAGTCCATGTCCTGCGTTAACTTTTATTATCTCTATAGTTTTCTTCTGAATTTCTAATAGTAAAATAATAATGTAGTTTTTTTAATATAATTTTTATTTTAATCATAGTGGCTTACATATCGTTGACAATAATATTTTAGTTACATGTCAACATAAAATCAGGGGAATTCCCTTCACCGAATTGTCCTCCCTCTGCCTCCATTCCCACCCTCCCTCCCATATCCTCCTCCCTCACTACTGGGGCTGCCAGGATAAGTGGTCCCCTCTGTGCCTAGCTAACTACTTAGTGGTCCTACACCTGTTTGGTCTTGGTACTTCCCTTATACCCTCCCCCATTGGGATGCAGGGCTAGTTAGCTCAAGTTATGTGGTTTTGCTTGAAGAAGAGAAAAGTAGTAACTTGGAGAAGAGAAAGAAAGAAAAAAAAGAATGAAAAAAGAAAGAAAAAAAGAAAAAAGTCAAATACTCCGGAAATGGGCAGAGTCTTTCTAGAGGCTTTCATCCTTGGTTTGAGAGATGTAGGGAAAAAAGAAGGTGAAGCACCACAACAGTACATAAAGCACTGTCAAAGTATCCAGTGAGCATTCAAAAAACAAAAAGTAAAGCACCATATAAAAGCCCTGGTATTGAGATAATCAAACAAACAAACAAAAAAAAATGTGACAGAGGACATAAGAAAATAAAACAATAAAATAGATAAATAAATATAAATGGAGATATCCACTTCAATAGCCAAATTACAACAATGAAATCAAGAAAAAATAAATGGATTAGTAAATAATATTAATGAAAAAATGTTTTGTGCTCTTCCCCCCCCCCCCCCCGCAGATGCACAGTAAATATTGGGGTCATTGGAAAAGGGATTTCCTTTGCCTAAGAGGTACAGGGTTTCTCCACCCTTGAAGTGTATTGTCATGGGATTAACTATAGACTCTTTTCAGATTCATTTACTCTCCCCTCATTGCTTTTTTGGTGTATGGAGGACTTCTGCTCCATCCTGGGTAATACAATCAGCCCTCTGTATCTAGAGGTCTCCGTGTCTGCACGATTCAAGGAGTTGGACTTATGAGTATGTGTTTCTTCGTGGTTCTCGAAGTTCTGTTTCCTCAGTGTCATTTTAATCCGTCTCTGTAGCTGGAGGTCCTGGTCTTTGCGCTGATCCTAGGAAGGGGCCTGGGATAGCGTCTTTCGTTAATGTTTCCATAAGTCCCCTTCTGTTGCAATACATTTTTTTTCTTTCTCTCTTCTTTCTTCTTAATCTTTTCTTCTTTCTTCTTTCTTTCTTTCTTTCTTTCTTTCTTTCTTTCTTTCTTTCTTTCTTTCTTTCTTTCTTTCTTTCTTTCTTTCTTTCTTTCTTTCTTC
>PVKC010019251.1:0-19209 GCA_004027635.1 Crocidura indochinensis
ACACACACACACACACACACACACACACACACACACACACACACACACACACACACGCGCGCGCGCGCGCACGATTTAAAACAATACATGTCATCCCAATGGAATCTTAGTAGTTTTATTATCAGAGTGATCTTTGTGTTTTACAGGTATATATTTATATTTTATTTAGATTTAAGATCTATAAATATGCAAGTCAAGGAATGGAGTCCCAAATCCCTGTCCCTGATCTGGGAAAGTAAAATTGGTGAAAGGACGTTAGTAGCACTTACATTGCTGCTCATCACTCTGGTCCCCACATTGGTCTGTGAAGTCACATACATTGTCAGGTGGCAAAGAGATCCCATTGCTACACAAAAATATTTCTGTTCCTTGCTGGGCCTGGACAGAGACGAGAACACAAGAAATCCAAAGGAAACCCCAAAATTCCTCCTTTGGGAATGCCCACATTCTGGCCAGCAGTAGAGCTTGATTTGATTTTCTCTGACAGATCAGGCCATTGTAGTCATTGGGTTCACAATCAGACACATTCTTTTCATTTTCTCTTTTCTCTGATTTCCAGTCTTGCTTCTTGCGAATAGGTACTCCTGGTAAGGATCTGTAAATTGGAAAATGACGCCCAGGGCAGAATGTTTATTCTCTCAGAGGAGTGTCCTTGGGAAATATTTAACTCAAGGAACTATTCCACTCCTATATTGAAGTGAACACAGATCTTTATTGCCCTACATATACCAGCTTTAAACAGTATAAGCCTTTATGACCATGCTATCTCCAGAAATAAAGAAAAAGAAATATTAAGGGCAGGGACATCAAGGGGAAGGGCAGAGAACTGAAGGATATTTAAACATAATATGCCAATGTCAGTATGAAATCCTGTATTTACTTCATCCTATTCGTGTGCTCTACAACTTTCTCATGACTTATTGTGTAGTTTCAACTATTAGAATTACATGAGACAGTGAGTGAAGGAAATAGAAAGCCTGTCTTGAAAACAGATAGGGGGTGGGGGAAGAAGAAGAAGGGGGCAATTGGTGATGGAAAGGCTGCACTGGTAAAGGGGGGGTTGTTCCTTTTATAACTGAAACCCAACCACAATCATGTTTGTAATCACGGTGTTCAAATAAAGATATTATTTAAAAAAAAAGAATTCCATGAGAAAGAAATGCTTAGTTTTTGCTATTAAATAAATCTTCTCATTGCTTATTTAGACAAATGAAGATTACTGTTTTACAAATCATTAAAAATGAACTCAACAAAGTTCAAAATACAGTAGATTGGTAGTAGGAATTAGAATTCAAATATCCTATTGCCTAGCTCTGTGCTTTTTAGCTGTAACATACTGTCTTCTACTAATTTCATCTAATTTGCTTTTACAGGTTAAATACATGCTTCCTGGATACAGATTCAGAATGAACAATATACTAAAAGTCAGAGTGCATATTCTAACAAATTCACTTTATAAAATAATAAAGTGCTATAAAAGTTAATACAGAAATTATGTATGGTTTAGTATTCAAAAATAATGTTACATATGATTTCTGAATGGCATGCTAAAAAGCTTTCCCAACTGCTTTTGGAATTTCTAAAATATAACTACAAGAGGCAAAGCTCTCCTATGAGACTTAAAATAAAAACAGCATAATAAAAAGGATCTTGGGCAAAGAATATATTTGCACATTTAGAGAAAATGATGGTAAGAATAGCAACTATAACAAATGATTCCTGAGGCAGATAACTCTCGTAAGACCCAACAGATATACATGCATATATGTGTGTGTATGTGTGCTCAGTGTAGGCATGTAGGATTCAAAAATGGAATTATATCATTTCCCCCATCATATACGCTAACATTTCATTGCTCTGTGACTCATTTGGAAAGACATACTTCTTATCCCTCCATATTCTAAATAGATGTGGATACCTTGTCTGCTTCTCATGCTTTGTCACTCTGATGTTAATGGTATCATTGTTCATCTTATTTATTTTCTATGTTTAGTTTATATTTTTCTAAACTTCCTCTTCACTCAGGCTTTTAGATGTGTATTGTTAATCAGAGTTTCCCAGATACATAAAGTTCTGGTCATGTGCTTCTCCCTCTCAAGCATTCACATATGTGTGTGTCATGTCCACACACAGCCTAAAGGGCACACCTACTTGAGCCATTATTTTATAGGAAATCTAAACCCATCTTTCTTTCCCCATTCAACCTTGGATCCTACTGTCCAAGTTCAGAACGTAAATTTTGTGCCTGGACTTTTCTCACTCTTTTACCTCCCAATCCTCACATTCCATGCGGTCACTATTGCAGGAAAAGATTTAACCCATATTCAACCCAAGTATGTCTGCTACCCATGTCTTCTTGTCCTTTCTGCCATCTGATAGGACTTGTGAAAACACACATGCATTCCTACAGGCTTCCTTCTGGATCCGTTCTCCAAATTTCTTAGCAGACAGAGGTCACAAACCCAGCTAATCTCCAGGATTTCTGTCTTGTCTGCTCTCAGCCATAATGGTGTTGAATTCACATGCTCATGCTCTCTGAACATGCCATGTCTTCATGCCAAATCTGAGCTACTTTGTTAGCCCTACCCTAATCCCAGGCGATGAAGATGCACAATTTTAAAATGCCTTTTCTCAAACGATACATGGTTATTGTATTTGGTGATGCTTTTCTAATGCTTATTTGAAACTGCACATTTGGGGTAGAGTGCATTTCATCACCATCCCCAAGCCAAACAAATGACTGTATTATATCAAAATGCATTCCAGATAAAGAATAGAAAAAGAGAGGGAGGGAGGAGAGAGTAAAAAAATAAAAGTGTCCAAAAGCATGCAAACATAGAACCACTTCAGTTTTGTATTGTGATTCTGAATTTGGAGTCCATAACATTTTATATGTTCACTGTCTTCTATTTAGAAAAAAAATACTTCTGTTTTTTGTTGCAATGTAACTGTTTATCATCTAGTTTCTGCCAGGAAGCTCCTTCATTAACTGCTACTACCTACTAAAAATGACATTTTACTGTTTCAAGTACCATCCATCATGTAGACAAGATATGATTTGGGATGGTGGCACCCAAAGAAAATCAGTTTTATATTTCAGAAGACAAATTTACAGTTTGTTGCCAAAAGACAAAAGTGGTTTTTACGAATAATTGTTTATCATTTTCTCTGAATAAACCAAAGGGGCAAAAATACTGGTAATGATACCAAACAAGTGTTTTTTCTCTATGATGTATTAAGGGAAGAAAAAAAGCGTTATGGGTCTCAGAGTTCTGTGATCAAACGATGTTTGTTCACATTGTGTCAATGTATCCAAAATATTCTCTTGCATTGTCACAGATATACACATTATAAATTATGATTTACTCGTCCAAGATCTCTGTACTATTAAATTATGGAGCCTGGATCCAAACACAAGATTGAAAAAAAATAATTTGAGCTGAATTGCATTGCCAATTATTTTTTTATGTGTGAAACATTGAAAAGGCAAAATATTCCAAACTGGCCAACCAAACTCATTTATAGTAAACACATGGTTTTATCTTTTTAAAATGACTAAAAATGTACTTTTTCTATTCTACACATGACAGGAACAGGACGATAGCAGAGATACAATGAGAAATAAGGCAATATTCTAGACTTAAAATTGACAACCTGGGAAGTCAGTATAGGACATTAAAATGTATACATATACCACTTCTAATTTTAGCAATGTAAGAGAATTGCATTTTATATTAAAAAATAAGCCAGATAAACCAGATAACTAATAGATAGAGTACATGTCTTACGTAGCCAAATGACTAGGTTTGATCAAACCCAAATGACTGGATTTGATCCCCAGCACCACACATGGTCTCCTTAGCTCCACCAGGAGTAATCTTTGAGCGTAGAGTCTATGTATTAGTCCAGGTCACTTCTGATTATGGCCACAATATAAATAAATAAATATATATATATATAAATAAATAATCCAGAACCAAAGATATAGCTCAAAGAGTTGAAGTATATGCATGGCACAATCAGGACAAAGAATAGTTTTGAAAATACATAATCAGATTGGGTAAAGTGTTTGCATTGCATTTAGACAACCAGCTACAAGTACTGACATCCTATATGTTCCCCAAGCTCTGTAAAATATCATCCCTGAGCATGGAGCCTGGAATAAGACCAAAAAGTGCCAACTGTGACCCACAAAAAAAAATTTGATTTGTAGTTAAACTGAAAATTCCAAAGAAAAATAAAATACTAAAAATTAAAGGCAAAACATATTACCTACAAGAATGATTATTTATTTAACAATTAATTTCTAAGCTACAACAATATCAAACAAATAAGGAAGTAAGAATATATAGGAAGTAAGCAAATATAGGAAGTAAGAAAATGGAATATTAATTTTATGTTGATAGAGACAACAATTAATACTGAATTTAAACTTTAAAAAAACTAAATATTTATTTAGGATAGGACATCAAATTATAAAGTGTTGAGATGACTAGACACTGACAATTTGCCTCTAATACATACAAATAAATACACTTCAAATTCTTCACTCAACACAAACACACACACAAAAAATAAAATATTAGTTCACTGAACTAATATTTCAATAGCTTCAATAAGTTTCACAGATTTTTTTAACTGTAATGGAAAGCTTTTTCTCATATATTAAAGACATTCAGTACAAAAGCAGAGTATAAAAAAAGAAAGTTTTAAATAGAATGATTTTTAAATTTCAGGTCTAACAAAACAGTAAAAACAGATGCCCAAGGAGAATGAATCACCTCCTTCTGAAAATGACTAGACACTCTCGGACTTGATTGATCTTGGACTTGCATATACTACTTCCTCTGACAATATGTTGGTTGACACACTCAACTATATGGTTTGGTTGATTTTGAGCAGCTCAAGTTGTGCCATCATGAGTGTCTTATAGTCAGAGTGTTCGTGTCTGTTTGTTAGATGTTTTATGAAAGAAGGATAGATGCCTTGTTGGCTTTAATGCAAAATATTAGGCATTGACAATGTGCTTCTCTTTTCCAGAATCGTACATGGCCTCATCTTCCACAGATTCTGACTAGTGCGAATTACAAATGCAAGAACTTTCCCTTGTTTTAGGTACTAGTTTGACTTTTGTATATACCTTACTTCTGAATTTCAAATATATTGTCCAACCATACTGCACAACTTTCTCAGCAGTATAAGGTACAAAGTACAAGTTGTCTCTCCCTTTGAGAATTAGAATCATTCCCAGAAGTGTCATAAAGTTGTCAGAATTCTGCCCAGACAGGTTTGTCACCCAACTTCTATTAAAAAAAAAGGTTCCATCAAAATGAATCCAAGTTTATAGACCATAGAACAATGCCATATCTCTATGGCTGAGTATATTGTCCAAGCAGTCACTCCAGCCAACTGAAGCCAATACTGATTCAGAGCAAAAGAGTTGATCTGAAGCACAACTCATAAGTGAAAGTATGTTGTGACCTGCCTTAATAAGAAATACAGTTTCATAATGTCCTTGTTTATTGGAACAGGAAAAATGGATACTCTTTCCCAACTGACAGTCAAACAGAGGTTCAGCTGATTTGTGTCAGTATTTCTTCCAACTACATCTGGAAGAACAGCTGTTAAAGTCATGATCTAATTATGCTGCCAATATTTCTCCATTAGTTTCCCAAACTCATCCACCTTCTGCAAAGGACAAAGAAACAGGTCATAGCAAGATGCCAATGATAAAGGAATCTGTGCCAATGATAAAGTTAGTTTGCAATTCTTTCAAAGGCTGGACTTTGTTTTTCTGATTTGCATCTAAGCAAACAAGAGTTAATGTCACAATATTGAATACTATTCTTACAAAGGCATGCTTGCAATGTGGATTTTAGGGACACCTCATTTTGGAGGCACATACAACCCTATCTCATGTGAATCATATATCTTATGTGGCTATGCCCAAACTCATGGACAAGCAAAAATGCAATGGAAAGAGAGATAGACTAGGGATTAAGGCACTTGCCTTGAATGTGGCCAACATCAGTTTGATCCTAGAATTAAAGGTGAGCCAAGACGTAGAAGTAAGCCCTGAGCACTGCTAGGTGAGGTCAAAATACAACCAGAAAGTAAGCAAAGTATGTTGAACACTTGTTTTCTAAGTTTTGTTACATTCCAGACAGAAATTGCTTAGCTGAATTCTCTGCCTTTGCCTGGTTCCTGTCATCGGTAATGGAGAGGAAGAAGACTGAGCACTGGGTTTCTTAGAAACTACTGGGGGAAGGGGTAAAATGTTGTGCCCTTCCATCTATACTGTCACAATATTTGTGCTAAAATCTGTCACATTTGGGCAAAGAGCCTCAAAGTCCCATAGATTCCCCCATATTTAAATGGGTGACATCTTTCCCTTTGCTAATCTTGTATTATTTCCTTATATTGTCACAAATATTAGCCATTCATTCTATTAGTATTAATAGTATAAGTACTTATTGTCATAAATCTTAGCCACCCAATATTAATCTTGAATCCTCCTAGTAAGTCCCTAGGCTTGGGGATGTTCATGCTGCCTCTGTCTTCTTTGAGACTTCAAACACCCCAATAATTGTCCCCTGGGAGAAACCTGCCATCTCCTTGAAACTTTGGGAACTTGTGAGCCCACACACCATGGTGGTGTACATCTGACCTCCCATAGTATGTGACACTTCCCTTTCCCACAAGTCTCTAAGGACCACTGGTTATCTAGATCTTCTAAGAGGAAGTGAGAAGTGAGGGATTAATTTGGGGTGGGGAATGATGAATAAAAATCCAGAAGCTAAAGCTTCAGGAAGTGGCCTCTAACACCTCATAGAAAGAGAAAAAAAACAGAATTTGAATGGCAAGAATCTAAGACTATTTCACAAAGAATTTTCCAGAAAAATATTAGTTTATAAAGTCTAGATGTTTACCTGTTTAGACTGAGCTAAGGACCCTACCTTTGAAAGAGTTGGGTGGCATAAGAGCTCTGTTCCCCCAAATTCAACATATAACTTTTACCTTTAGGAACTGCAAAATATTTTGTTGGCAATCTTGCTCCCATGAGACCTGGCATCTATTAAGAGGATGGCATTCTTAGGTAAAGAAATGCCACCAAGAGACTTCATTGTCATCAAAATTGTATGATCTCCTAACTGGACTGCTATTGCTTTCCCCACTGTGGGGTGGGTGTCTGTTATTATTGTTTCTGCCATAAAAGAGATACAACGCTGTGGGGAGCTAAAAAGGCAGAAAGGAAGAGTTTGTGAGAGAAGTCAGACATCCAGCAAAAGTTGGGGTTTCTCCTCACTAAGTCTTTAAAGACAGGGTCAACTTGCTGCTGCCACCTCACACCCAGGTTCTCTATAGTTTGAGTTTCTTTTCTCTCACCAAAGAGACAACTTTCCTCAGCACAACACACCTGACTCAAGTGCCTCCCCTTAAAAGCCCACAAGATGGACCTAAGTTTCATGAAGGCCCTTAGACAGTGCCCTATGCAACAACAGGCACTAGTCTGCTTCAGACTGGGAAACAGCAGAGGAGAAGGGAAGAGGCCGCATCTCTTGAAAGGCTAATTCAGTCAGTTCTTTTAAGTAGCCTCTTCCTGACCCCTGGAACATCCTGTCCCTACCCCTGTCTCTCTTATGACACAGAAATTGTGCAGGACAAATAGGGTTCACAGGAGAAAGAAGGAATCTTGGTTCCTTCCCCCATACTCTCCTCCACACATAAAGGCTCAGGTGATATCACTTGACATTCTGTTGAAACTTCCACTCAACAAGTAGAGTCACTTAAATTTGCTTCACTCTACCTTCCAAATGTCTTTTCTTTCTTGCTTTTGGAGGGATGAATTCCAAGACCTCCTACCACTAAGTCACATCCTGGACCCTCAGAATATCTTTTAGATGGTCCCTAAGTATGAAAATATTCTGCTTTTGATTAAGCCATATATGCTTTTAAAAACTGCTTAAACATTTTACACTACTTAATAGTTTTTAACCAAAAAAAATTTTTTTGCAATTTTGTGATAGTCTTTGAGGCAAGTTAAGCTTATAAAATTTTTATGGAAGGCAGTAAATTATAGTTTAATCAAGCACTTTGCATAGATTTCAGTAATCCTTGGCTTTACATAGATTCATCACTAGTTTATAAAATCATACATTGAGAGCCTAGGGAAGTAACTCAAAGTAAGGTGGCAAATTCAATCCCTGATACAATACCCCTCCATTCTAAGCACAGCTCGTTAGAGTCGTGGTGGGCCCATGTGCTACATCACCAGCCTAAGTAACAAGACATAGAGCCCAAGAGAGGTTTTAGGGCCTGCACACTGCTAGAATTATTTACCTCAATTGGGTAATGGATATGACATGATGTACAAAAACTGTGACCAACTGGTGAAACCAGAAATATAACACATAAAAAGTACCTCACAGTCTCCCAAATTAATGAACTTTCAAATGTTCTTAAAATACAATATTTGAACATAATATCAAATTTTTCTATCTTAATTGATTTTTCTTTAGCCTTCCCTTGAGTTTAATTCTTTTTTTAAGTTTAATTCTTAATGAAAAAAATATTCTCTGATCTGAGAAGCCAGAATCACTACCACTTGTAAAATCATTTAATTAAAATGGATACATCTATATTTTTAAATTTCTATTCAATCTATGTGAGTCTGTCTTCTACTCACCCATAAGGTTGTCTCTGCTTCCATTTGGGAAATGGCAGTGACAAAATTGATACCTCTAACCTAAATTCATATCTTCCAAGTATTATGAATACTCCAGGAAGACATTCTAGACAGCTTTCCTTTTATAGTTCTGAAGCCAATAGGTGCTTCAATGCGGTTCTGCACAAATGAAACTTTGCATTTTGTATTAATTTTTAGTGTACTGTCATGGCCTTTCATCTACTAGACTTGGCAATACAGGTGAAATTTAATCAGTAGTTCCTCCATGCATTACAGAAAATAATATTTGCAACTCATAAATAATAAATACAGGACCCTGATTTGACAGACAGAGTTTGATATCAGTTTAGAAAAATATTGTGTCTGAACCATAAAGAATGAAAATTGTCCTGGTTTTCAGTTAGGCTTTTGATAATTTCTAATGTTGACTGAAGTTAGATGAGGTAAATAACTGTAATGCAACTGTAGTTGTTTATAATTTAGTGCTTGTTTGAAAAAATTTCTAAACAATTCTCAAATGTATGGTCAAAGTTAAAAATAGGTAAATTAAAAATGGGTGTGTCATTCGATCCTATTTTGATCTCATTTTAAGTGGCTTAAAGAAGAAAATTCTGGATGACTAAATATTCTCAAATAATAGAAGCTATGGAGAACAGATAATTATCTGAATCTTAATTTAATTCTTATCTTAAAGAAGACATTGTCTATACATTTTCAAAAAGTAATCCTGTGGTTCAGCTTCCAAGATTTTCTCTGAGGAGAAAACACATTTTTTTAATATTCTATAAAATTTTCATCTGAGTTTCAGTCCAACTTGAAGTAATTGCCACTCCCCCAAAGAAATGAGACTCAACTGAAAGGGAAATAATTGTACTAATATTGGGATTGTATTACAAAGAGCCTTAGAAATAAAACATCAGTTGTCTTGGGGCCAGAGTGATAGTACAGTAATAGGGCACTTGCCTTGCATATGGCTAACCCAGGACAGGCCTTGGATCAATCTCCAGCAACCCATATGGTTCCTGGAATCTGCCAGGAGTAACTCCTGAGTGCTACTAGATGCAGCCTCCCAAACAACAAACAAGCATAAAATATCACTAGACTAAGGGAAAAATACTTGCTCCACATTCAAGATCAAAACTTGATATTACATGAGCCAGAGACGAGCACTGTCAAACTTCCCTAGAGTCACCATCTCCGGATAGGAAACCATGATCATTCTTCATGATGAGGATGTCAGGAAAATACAGTTTGGGCATTTTGTTTTTCAAGGGTACATGTAAGATAAGTGAGTCAACACTTACCAACAACCACATTCAGTCTGGATATTAAAATCCAACTCACACCAAACTGTCTACTTGAATTGGGCTCTTCTTTCTTTACTATTCATGAGCTTTTCTTGACTCCTCCTGAACTTTCTGCAAGTCTGCTAAGAACCCAAAATCTCATTTAATTTTCTTTTTGATATCTTTACCCTGATGTTGATTATCATTTTTCACCCATTTCAGTCATACCATTGCCATGCAAGCCCTGTCCTCAGTCAGAGTTATGGTTCTCTGGGGCACTGTCAAGGCTTTGCAGGATGACACACTCTCTTGTCATGGAAAAGAGTTAATTCAGCTTTGTCTTATGAACAGCTTTTGTGGTTAGAATTTTGGAAGCTAGTGGCTAAAAATATTTGAGAACAGAGGCATCAGATAGCAAAAGTTTCAAATAGAAAGAATGAAAAAACCAAGGCATATGAAAAGATTGAAACCAGAAAGTGGCAATTTGGTAACATCAGAACAATAGTAGCCACTCTATGAGAAGGTGACAAGATCAGAAAATGGGAAAGTCTAAATAAGAAAACATGGCAGCTGTATATCCATATGTGTTTAGACTTAGAAATAAGAGCAACATGGAGCTTGCATTGTGCTATTTTGGATTATCTCACAAATGACTAAAACTCTTTTCCCTCCATATGGCATATGGAAAACCTGGAATTGCAGACTTAAAGGTAGAAGCGAGATAAATAAATCTGACATGGAATATGCCAAATGCTGTAATTAAATCTTTGGAATACATACTTCTTTGACATTTGTTCTTGTGCTTGCCCTTTCCCCTTTGTTCTCTGACAAGACTGCAGAAGTGGGAGTGGGAGAAAGAAGCCATACAACAAGCTGCCATGTTTATTACAAAATTCCAAAGAACAGGGGCTTGAAAAGCTTGAGAGAAAATAGGAAGTTGTCCAACTGAATTATAACCATGATTTTTTTCCTACTCTCAAGGTTAAACAAAGACATGTCTGGAATTCTTCACTTTTTCCCATTCTTTTCATTTATTTTCTTTCCTTCCTTCTTTCTTTCCTTCTTTCTTTCTGACTTTCTTTCTTTCTCTCTTTCACTTCTTCTGTCTTAGTCATTTAATAGCCCCGATACATTCAGACTTCTTGGATCATAATTGAATAAACTCCAAAATCAGGGAGGGAAATCATTGTAGTATATGAAAATATTTCCATAAGATTATTCTTGGAATTGTTGTCTATAAAAATATTTCCTTTGGATTGTTCTGTGACTATTGCCCCACCTAGACCTTCCAGATGGGGGCGCTGTGGAGTTGGCAATAAATAGCTTAATGGGCAGAAAAAAAGAGGGTCTTTTTGCGAGAGCTGGGAGCAGGCTGCAAAGAACTCTCTCTGTTTTTTTGCCCAACCTTTTACACCCTAACCATCTTGTCTGAGTGGGTTATTATTTGCTGTGGATAAATATTACGAAGATCTCCCCCCGAAAGGGGACAAGAGGATGGGAAGTAATTTCTCATTCTGGTGTCTAGTTGTGGATCACAAACACCTAATGAAGGATTTAACAGCACAGATCCCCTACAAATCATGTGTATGGTTTGGCTTTGAAGTAGGAAAGCAGGAGTCATACAAACTTGCAGCAAGATGTTTAAGGCAAGCAAACCAAGCAGAATTGGGAAGAGGAATAAACTATCTAATGATAACATCAAATGGTCCATAGATGCTAGCTCAGTGCCTACAGTGAAAGCAAAATATCTGTAATTATTTAGGTAGAAAGTAAAACCAGAAAATCAATGCAAAAACAGATTTTCCTATACACAAAAAAGAGGCATCTAAGTGGGTTGCAAGGAAAACTGAGTGACGAGTTCTGAGAAACCAAAACCAGGAGTCAATCAATCCTGAAGGGAATGGCAGTCTTTGGTAGAGACCAACACATGGACCAGGTGTCCAGCAGCAATACCTTTGCAAGTATCACAAAGATCAATGACAATTCAACACAACACACACACACACACACACACACACACACACACACACACCTAAAGTCCTTCAGCTCTCATTTTAAAAAACCCAAAATCCAGACATGTCAGACAATCCAAAACATCAGACACGGGTGACATGCATGTCCTGGACTTTGTGGGTAAAAGGTCATGGGTACTTTGGTGTTTGGTGGCACTCGTGTGCAGCTACTGTACATTAAGACATGAAATTTGAAAACTATGATAATGCTATCATCTAAGGCTATCATTAAAAAAAATGTTAAGGGAACTTAACTCATAAGATTCACTTTCTCAGTTTGCTTTGTTTATAAATTTACCTTGTTTGTTTGTAAAAATTGTGCTTCCCAGTGTTTGAGAAATAGCACAAGGGTTAAGACACTGGCTTTGTACACAGTTATGCGGGATCGATTCCTGCACCACACTTTTGAGGCCCCAACAGAAGTAGGTGATCCCTGAGCAACCCGAGTAAGCCCTGGCTATGGATGTGGCTCCAGAGCACATCTCTGGGTGTGGCCCCAAAATTACACTGGAAAGAGTGTGGTGGCAATTTCTGAAGAGTGAGATGAAGATGGAAATTTCAAGTGCTTCCCCCAGCACCACCGGGGTTGGTCTTAGAGCATAGCAGCAAATTGCCTGGAGCAGGCTCCAGGCCCCCTCAGCACCAAAAAACGTACTAAGAATTAAAAAAAGGGAGAGAGGTAGAAATGCAATCTGCCTCCTGAGTTTTCTGGGAGCCCAGTCCCTCGCTGCCTCCCTTTCAAGTGAAAGTCTGCCTGGCAGCTCTCAGGGCCGGCTTGAAGGACACGCATTTCCCAGCATCATCAAGTTTAAAATATGCGAGCTTCTGCCTGTTTACATCCCGACCATTCTATTTCAGATTTATAATAGCAAAAATAAGTTCTATTTCCAGAAGAATTCACTCCCAAACTCCTTCGTTTTGAAGCCGGGGTGCCAAGATGTTGAATGCATTTGTAATTTGGGTGATTTTGCTGCATTTTAATTGCCAAATTCAAATTGAACAAACTGGATTAATGAAAACCCAAGCAGTTGCTGTAACCCTTGGCTTAATCCATATTTAACAAGTATTGACAGGGTTTTTTTTTCCTTTTCTTTTTTTTATTAGGCTGGCAATAATCACACACCATCTGCTGCCAGTTAAATGGAACTAATTCAATTGTTAAATTACAAATATAAAGGCTTGGGTTATAAATATGTTTGATTAAAATGAACCCTGGATACTTTTCTTGGACTGTATAGGCTACAGCCATTTCTCGACAATTTAATAAGGAGGGAAGAATTTAGCCCCTTTCCTTCTTTCTTCCACATTCATTGCAATGTCATTGTAGGATAACTTTAGTCAGGTAACAGATAGGATAAGTAGTATTGGGGAAGTAATCATTCCTGTTTATTAAAAACAGTAACAGCACACCTTGATTTCTTTAGAGAAGTAAGAAAAAGAGCCAAAACATTAAATAATAATATGATGATGTGAGATATAGTCAATACAAACCAGTATTTTCATTATATTCTACAATGCTCAAATCACTTTACTTGACTCAAAGACATTTTAAGTAGAAGGAATGATTATTAATGCTGCTTCCCAACTTAATTATTTCTGAATCCATTTAGAAAAATCACATTCTGCCTGGACTTGAAATAACTAAGGTTGTCCAATAAAATCTCTAAGAATTTTAATTAAACATAGTTTTCTTGATTCTTATTTACATTTTATAAATGACTTTCTTTAAAAACCAGCTATTACATTGTTGCTCATCATAACATTTGTTCCAAGAACAAACCCACCACCAGTGAAAAATTTCCTCTACCATTGTTACCAGATCTTCACCCATTCTAAAATCTACACGCTTGGTAGGTAACAAAATACTATATTTTAGATTTTTGGGTGTATAGTGGAACTGGAATTATTTTTTAAAAGTAAGTAATAAGAAAATTTGTGAAAATTAATGTATCTTACAATGAGGTCATTAAGTCATCGTCAGAAGGTTTGCGAAATGATTTGTTGCTAGTTGATTCTCTATTATTTTAATTTAAATGATTGTGATTTACAAAGTTGTTCATAGTTGAGCTTTAGGTGACATCACTTATATTTGGTATTTAGGACAATGCATGAAGGAATACAGTGGTTCAAATGGGGATTGTCTATAGCACTCTTGACCCCAGATTATAGTGAGGAGAAGGAAAGAACTTAAGTAGAGAAAAAAAAAAAACAGATGTGAAACAACAGGACAGGGGCCAAAGGGGCTCAGGTACATTGGTGCTATTAAGAAAGGACATAAAGCTTCTTTAGGAGAGTGATTTAAAAGCAATGAATCAATAATGTAAAAATTTTGATGGAAAAAATATTTTCAAGATAGAATTTTAATCCTGAACTGTCAGCCAAGTCTTATTTTTACAACAAAGACATTTCAAAGTTTTTAGGGATTGAGGGAACATTTATCATTGACATTTCTTCCTTTAGGAAGCTACAACAATATAATATATTATTGGAAAGCACAGGGTAAAGGTCACAGGTAAGATGACATTAGGTAACAGAATTGGTATGTCTAAAGGTGGAGCTATGGTGCCAAGTACCTGGGGAAGATCTGGGAACAAAACACACAGCAATAGATAGAATTAGACATGAATGGCTAGACAAATTTGAGGGGGGGTGATTAGCTAGTTACTGTTGTATAATATTGGAACATGCAGTGACCTATTGGATGTTTGTAGCAAAAGGAGGTTGGGAAAGAGAAAACTAAGCAAATGAATAGATAGACTATAGTAAACCTCCAGAAGACTATTATCAGTGCTGAAAAGTCACAAAGAATATTGCCTATCAGGGGAAAAAAAGTTATAATATATCAGCAAAATGAGGGAGGGATTGAACCTTAGACTCTGATGACAGAATAGCATTTGGCAAAGGAGTTGAATGGCAAATGTAGTCAGTGGATGGTCAAGAATCCTTTGGTAGAAGACATCATGTGATGTCTATAGCTGTCAAGGTGTGAAATTTCCCATTGAAAATTTCTAGTGTTGTAAACCAAATTGATCCAATTTTTCTTTTTATGATGGCAGTGTGGTAAGTGAGGAAGGCAGTCTAAGTGAGAAATATTATCAACTGTTGTAACAGGAAGCAAATAAAAGTCTAAGATCAATAATCAAGAAATATCAACATTTGCATATTGTTTAAAATATGGTGTAAATGCCAGAAGAAACAGCAAGAGAGTTCAAAGTTACTGTATTTTACAAAAGATTAAAGAGTGAGGAAGAATGAGGTTAGTTCAGGATTAGCCAGCCATTTTAATATTGTATGCATATTGTTTAAGAAAAATATATTTTGACCAAGTATTTATTTATCTTCTCTTCTATAATAGTAAAATATATTCATACCTCGATTATTTGCATGTCTACCTACAGGTCAATTTCATCATAATTTTTGAGTAGCTTAGTGAAGTAAATAACCCAAAGTTTAAGAATAATAATGCACCTTGATATCATCTTACCTTGCTCCATGCTCATGGTGATATGAAAAATTATGATTTCAAATATTATAACTCATTATCTTCACGTTATGCTCTAGATATTAGGTAATATGACCTGATTTTCTGGGGAAGGGAATGACTGTTATTCTCTTTGCTATTCCCTAGTTGAATATAGGTATATCAAAGAACTTCATGCTGTTCTATGGAGATCCTTTACACAGAGTTTATCCTCTGATAAACCCACTGCTTCTTTTTTCCAATGGGATAAAGGATGCCTTTGGACAAAGTAGTTGTCTTGCTGTTTCTACCTTGGCATTTAAAAATTTTACAGCTGCAGTTCTGGAAATAAAGATCCATTTTTGAAATTTCTCATATACTTTGCTTAACCTTGTCAGATAGAGAAATCATGGGCATGTTGCATGTAGAAATTTTAAAAGAGTATGAGTTGGGGCTGGAGCGATAGTAGAGCAAGACGGTGTTTGCCTTGAAAGAAGCCCACTCAGGTTTGATTGCCAGCATCCCATATAGTTCCCTGACCACCACTTGAAATAATTCCTCAGTGTTCAGCAGGAGTAACTCCTGAGCAATACCTCCATCATCTTAGTATAATCCACAGACACAGACAGACACACAGAGAAAGCAAAAATAGGTAAGTATTAAGTGATGAGACATGGTATGAAAGAAATAGTGCTTTCATGTTTTTACTGAATTCTTTTAGTCAAATTAAATGGTCATTTTATTTGACAGATAAAGAAACAAAACTTTTTAACTGGTCCAGATTTATCCAACAGTTTAATTAACAACTGAGCATCTACTGTGTAGCAGATATTATATTACAATATACTAGAGATAGGAAAATGATGGCTTCCAGGAAGCTTAAAATTTTTTAAAAAATAGATAATAACTTCTTAACAGATGAAAATAGAACTACGGAGCTCTTTGGAAGGGGCAGGTATCCTGGAGCTTCTGAGAAAACAGGTAGCAAAGGTGAAGTAGAAGTTAGTTCAGCAAAATAGATTAACTCCAGGATATTTCAGATAAGTAAATTGAATATATTTTTGTTATACTTTGGGGGGAAGCCATACCTGGCTGTACTCAAGGCTTACTCTTTGGATGACTCTATCAGGGATCAGACCTGAGTGAGATGTATGCAAGGCAAGTGCTATACCCACTGTACTAACTCAGCAGCCCTTAAAATTGAACTTAAATTAAACTGAAATTGAACCCTGAAAATAACCTAAATAAAAAATCCAAGACCCTATTTGAGTCAAATTTCTGTAATCTTTCATTAAAGATTGTATAATAAAGAACTTGAGGACACACCCCACAGACAATATATGGTTCTCATTCATTATGAACTTAATTTATCCATCGAGATTTCATGTGTTGGGCACTAATCCTAATGATGGTATCTGGAGATACTTTACAAAGGTAATCAGGTTTCCACGAGGTCATGAGTGGGGCTCCTGTCCATGGAGGAAGAGAGACCAGAGTTCCTTGTCTCTCTCCTTATAAGAACACAGTGAAAAGCTAATTCATCTGCAAGCCAGAAATCAAACCTTCCGTCTTAACTTGAACTTCCAGCCTCCAGAGTTGTTAGAAATAAGAGTCAAAGTTCCCCATATTTTGTCATGAAACACCAAGCTGGCTAGTGCACCTTTTTATGATAGTTCAATTTGTAATATATTGAAAAGTTGCCATATTAATTTATTTTTAATTTTGCTTAAATAAAAATGTATCCCATCAAAAAATGGGGAGAAGAAATGAACAAACACTTTGATAAAAAAAAATACAAATGGCCAAAAGGCACATGAAAAAATGCTCCTCATCACTGATCATCAGGGAGATGCAAATCAAAACAACGAGATACCATCTCACATCACAGAGATTGGCACACACACAAAGAATGAGAACAATCAGTGCTGGCTGGGATGTGGAGAGAAAGGACCGCTTATCCACTGCTGGTGGGAATGCCTCTATGGAAAGCGATATGGGGATTCCTCCAAAAACTGGAAATTGAGCTCCCATTTGATCCAGCTATTTCACTACTGGGGATATACCCTAGGAACACAAGAATACAATACAAATCCCCTTCCTCACACCTATATTTATTGCAGCACTATTCACAATAACCAGGCTCTGGAAACAACCAAGATGTCCTTCAATAGACAAATGGCTAAAGAAACTGTGGTACATATACACAATAAAATATTATGCAGCCGTCAGGAGAGATGAAGTCATGAAATTTTCCTATACATGGAGGTATATGGAGTCTATCATGCTGAGTGAAATAAGTCAGAGGGAGGGAGAGAGAGAGCGAGAGAAAGAGAGAAAGAGAGAGATGCAGAATAGTCTCACTCATCTATGGATTTTAAGAAAAATAAAAAGCATTTTTGCAACAATCCTCAGAGACAATGAGAGGAGAGCTGGAACTTCCAGCTCACTTCATGAAGCTCACCACAAAGAGTGATGAGTGCAGTTATAGAAATAACTACACTGAGAACTACCATAATCATGTGAATGAATGAGAGAACTGGAAAGCCTGTCTAGACTACAGGTAGGAGTGGGGTTGGATGGAGGGAGATTTGGGACATTGGTGGTGGGAATGCTGCACTGGTGAAGGGGGGTGTTCTTTACATGACTGAAACCTAATCACAATCATATTTGTAATCAAGATGTTTAAATAAAGAAAAAAAGTTTAAAAAAAGAAAAAAATGTATATGTATCACATAGTTGACATAGTTGGCCATACATAATTCATTTGTTTTTAGATGAATGAGAAAAAGTTATTAAAAAATACAGAATAGAAAAAAAGAAAAAGTAAAACAAAAAAGAAGTAAAACAAAAATTTTTAAAGGAAAGAAAGAGGGCCCAGAGCAATAGCGTAGCAGTAAGACATTTGCCTTGCATACAACCAATTCATGATGGACAGTGGCAGAGAGACATAGAAAGAGAAAATGGGTAACTGTTAGGTGATGAGACACGGTGGGAAAGAAAAGGTGCTGTCATGTTTTTACTAAATTCTTTTAGCCTAATTAAACAGTTATCCTTATTTGACAAATATTTGATAAATAGATAAAGGGAGATGATTTGAATCCAAAGTGTTCAAATGGCAAACCACAATCAAGTTGTCATGTCCTAAACTAACAGTATTGACCCTTGAGTAACCAGAGTACTGGTACTGTATCCCTGTCTCCAAAGTATCCACATTTGAATTGATTCCCTCAAACTTAAGTCCTAATAGCCCTATGCTAACCACACAGTTGATTAATAACCTTCCTGGGGCTTTTGATTTTCTGCTTTGATTAACATATTTTGTAGCATATGTATAATATAGAAAATATTATACTATAGAAAAATCAGAACAATAAATAATTATAAGAAATTCATAAAAAAGTAAAATGTTCTGATACAGTTTATATGACTGCTTACAAGAAAATACTCTATAAATAGTTCCAAGCAATTCAAACCTATATTCTTCCAGGGTGAATTATAATCATCCACAATTTAGAACTCATGTGAGGATAAAAGAGTGTTTCAAAGTGAAATCAATATATTGGATTCTAGAAATGGCAATCATAATTATGATGATAATGGAAGATGTCATGAGACAATACCCAATTACATGTCAAATGGTTAGTCACATTAAAAAGCCAAAGTGGTACTTCACTTCTGCATCTGTGTGACCTTCCATCCATTGTCATCTACTCTAGCTAATCCAATTGTACTAGTATCTTTTAAATCCAAATCTATTTGTCTCCA
>PVKC010019252.1:0-19212 GCA_004027635.1 Crocidura indochinensis
CCAGCTCTGGCTCCTGGCAAGCACCTGGGAGGTGCTTTACAGGAAAGTCAGGTCTGAACAGCAAAGGGGCAGCCCATGTTCAATTCCCTCCAACCCACATTGTTCCCTGAACTTTCTAAGAAATTCTGAGCACAAAGACCTAAGTCAGTCCTGAGCACCATGGAATGTGGCCTGAAAAAACGGACAGACAGAAGAGTGTGTGTTCTCTCGTTTACAGAGAGCTCTGGTTTCTCCACTGACAGAGCGACCCAATGCACATTCCATAATGAAAGCTGGAAATTCCCAGGTCTGAAGGGAGATGCTGCCACCATGGCCCCAAGCAACACTTGTCCTTTGCTCCAAGTTGGCTTTTCTGTGCTCTCTCTAAAGCTGCCCTATTGGGGCTTCCCAACTAGGTGAAAGTGCTGTGCTAGGGTGGTTGCCAGGGGTTGGGGCCGGGCGGTGGCACTGGAGGTAAGGTTCCTGCGCTAACCTAGGACGGACCGCGGTTCAATCCCCCGGTTCCCCATATGGTCCCCCGTGCCTGCCAGGAGCGACTTCTGAGCGAATAGCCAGGAGTAACCCCTGAATGTCACCGGGTGTGGCCCAAAAGCCAAAAAAAATGATTGTTTTGTTTTGTATAGAATTTTTTCCCATGTTGCCAGTACTCAGGTCTTATTCCTGCCTCTTTACAGAGGATTTACTCCTGGCCACATTCGGGGACCCAACTATATAGCAGGGATTGACCCTGGGTTGACCCTGTGTGTACTAGCCCCGTGTACACCCTGTTGCTCATTCCATACAGTTCAGATCTTTTGTTCTTCTCTCTGCAGAGTCTCGCCTTCTCTATGTTCTCACATTTCTATTCATAAACAAGTTGAACTTTTGAAGTCTATATGTCTGCAGTCCCATGCATGGCTTGTGAATTTAAGAGGGAAATGTGAGCAAGATATTATTCGAGAAGGCAAAGGAATTGGGAGTCAAGTCACTTTTACCTGCTCAAGGGAAGATATTTTTTGGAGTAAACATGTGCTGATTTGAACAAGCACTGGTTTTGGCTCACTCCCTGGCCCTTGTATTTTCCTACATTCTCTTCATAGTACCAAGGGCAGAGATAGGGTTTGGGAGTCGAATTGGGCCAGGTTGTGTGTATCATTTTGGAAACAACCCAGAGTGCAGATTAGCCTCCTGCCTCTAGACTGAAGAATCACTCCTGGAACTGCTCAGTGGACCTAGTGATACTGGGCATTTGCCTGGGTATGCTTGAGTGCATACCACTAGAACTTAATCGAAGAATGTTCCTAGGTTATGTTTGATGATCTTCAGGGATTTCTGGAGCCTGTCTCCTAGAAGTACCTATTTAGATATTGACTTTGAGGCTGGTTCCTTCTAAGAGATAAAGCAGTACATCTGAGTACCTTTTGGGAGCTTAACCTAAATGGTCTAGTAACGTAAAGACCCTTTTTTACTTAAGAGTCTGAGTGAGTCTGTGCCCTAATTGCCCTCATGTGCACTGGCTCAGGACATGGTGAGCTTCTCTCCAAAAGAATGGCCATGACCGGATGCCTCCAGAGTAGCTCTACAGAGATGGGATGCTGGAAATGTACCAGCAACTATGCACCATAGGTGAGAAGTTCTCATGGGTACCTGTGGGAGACAAACCCCTTACAGTATCACATATCAGTCAGGGATCTGGATTAAACAAGGGATATGACTTTGCAGATCCCCATAGTCAAGCCCCTCTCCATTGTCTTACCCTCCCATGTTCTGGCTTTTTTTCTCAGATGAGACCAACTTTGTAGTTTTAAATGCCATTACATAGTCTGAGACTACAGTTTGTTGGCCTATGCAGACCAGGTTTGATCTGGCTCCACATTGACCTTATCAGCCTCCAGGGATCATCCCTGAGCACAGAGCTAGGAGACAGCCCTGACCACTGTGGGTACATCTCAAAATTATTCCAAAAATCGAGTATTTTATATTTATAAGTTTGGGAAGCTTTGGTCCACACATGGGAGCACTCAGACCTTATTATGGTCCCTGAGCTTAGGGAATACTCCTGACATTATTCCCAATTACTTGGGGTGCTAATGATCAAACCTGGATCTGCTCCTCTGCATTAATGTCTCAAATTCCAATAAGTCCAACTTTTATGTGAGCAAGTTTGACTTTAGTTTTCTTCACAAGTTATATCAGCATCTCCTGACCTTGGGGCTGGTGTAGTATAGGGAACAAACCTGAGGATCCTGCATGCAAAGCATATGTCCTAATTGACTTGGGTCTTGGGCCATACTTGAACTTTTGTTTCTTTTAGAGTAAACCCATCAGAACAGGGCCTTCCATCTAGCTCTGTTCTCAGGAGTCAATTCGGGCAGGGCATGGTAGTATTGAGAATCAAGCCCTCGTAGGTGTCCCAGAAGAAGGCAAGTGCCTTCTGTAGTGTACTATCATTCAAGCCATATGTTTTACTTAATTTTTTGTTTGGTGAATTTTGATTTTTTTTTTTTGCTTTTTGGGCCACAGCCAGTGATACTCAGGTGTTACTCCTGAGTATCAGAAATTCTGAGTATCAGAAATTGCTCCTGAATAGAATCTACACTTTTTTCTTTGTAGTAGATAAATAGTACATACACTTTAATTCACGTATTTCAGTCATTATCACCACTTTTCTCTGCCATACTGATTTACCCAAAAGTGTTTTAAGTCTATTCTGTTATAGAGATACATTATGTTAGAAATATATAAATATACATGAACTTACAACATTTAATATAAATATCAGTTCCTTCTCATTAACATTTTTCAAGTACCTCCATAATCCTAAACTTATGAATCATGTTCTTCTCACCATATCTAATCAACATAATTGATCACAAAAACAGCATTCCGTTTAGGTCTTTACACTAAATTCTACTTTATCCCAGTGGCCATTCTTTTCTCCTCATTTGTGTTAGTTTCTCTACTGATGCTCAAGATATCTATTGCTTTTGAGCCTCAGTGGAACATTTCTATTTGCACAATTGTTTTGCATGCACCTATTATAATTCAGATGAAAGTTTCTATGTCTATTTCCTGCAAATAGTCCTATAAATATTGTTGGAATGATATGTAATGATATTTAATTCATGCTTTAATGTATTCAGTTTGCCTTGGTTGATGATTAAGGTCTTTTACATTGTGGTAATGTATGTTAAAATACACAAAATGGAATGTAGCAGTTAAAAAATCACTCCAGGTTTGGGTGACCCTATGGGACACTGGGGTATCAAACCACTGTCTGTCCAAGGCCCAACACTTGCACCCACTGCTCTGGCCCCTGAGCCATAGGTTTCTGTTTGTTTCTTTGGGGGCCCTTCTATAAGTGCTCAAAGGTTACCCCAGGCTCTGAGCTTAATTAATTCTGTCATCCCTGTGTACCATCTGGTACACTAGGGAAGATAACCTGTTTGCTTGCTGCATGCAGGACTAACACTCTCCCTGCTCTGCTGTTAATACAGGCTCTCTAACCCCACCTTTTATTTTTTTTAATTTTCGTGTTTTGGCCAAAGCTGGCAGTGCTCAAGGGTTACCCCTGGTTCTGCACTCATATCATTTCTGGAAGGCACAGGGGACTATTTGGGATGCTAGGAATTAAAGCCAGGTCTGTCCTGATTCGGCCATGTGCAAGGCAAGTGCCGCAGAACTGTGCTCTCTGGCCCTATTTTAATTATTTTGTGTTTTTAGGCCACATTCAGTTATGGTCAGGGTTTATTCCTGGCTCTATGCTGAGGAATTACTCCTGACATACTTTGGGATACCATATGGGATGGCATGTATCGAACCATGGTCACACTGCAGGCCAAGCACCCTACTCACTGTGTTATTGCTCTGGTCTAGCCAGAGAGATCTTAAGGCATTTTATAGGTTTGTCTATCTGGCAATGTTATCAGTTACTCCTGACTCTGCACTCAGTGCTCACCTCTGTAGCAGCTCGTGGAACTACAGAGGGTTCCATGATCAATGCATGTTGGCCCTGTGTGAACCCAAGTTGTACTATTGCTCACCCCACCATATTATCTGGCACCCTCTGTTGTACTCTTTCTTTAAAACCTGGTCTCATATGTGTGATAACCAATGTGCAAATGAAGAGCAGAGATTCTGTTCCTCATTTTTTCTTTCACAGATACAAGATTATGAATCTACATTTTTTCTAAGCAATAAAATTATACTGTAATTTAGGCATTATTATTATCTATGTAGTAATAGTACTTTTGGTCCTAATATGTTCATTTAATTATAAATGATAACCAAGATCCTAGAGAAACCTGTGCTTAGCTATATAATATATGGCTTGAAATCTATTTCTGTTTTCAATTCCTGTTATCATCATTTGCTTACTAGAAAATTTAACCTGAACTGATTAATTCCCTTGAAGCCAAAGATTTCATATATAATAGTTATGATACATAGGGTGTAATTATAAGTCTGCCAAAAAACATTTAGAAAAATGTAATTTTCAAACTAGAAAAAAGAGAGAATAAAAATAGATGTTGATATTTCTCTTCCAGTCTTTCCTTTCCTTCCATGTGCTTGGTACTTACGTAAGTGTTAATTCTCCTATAATTAATTGGTTAAAATGCCCAAACTAAAGGCCCTGAGTGCTGACATAATCAATAAACATCTGAATTAATACATTGCCTATTTATTCCATTTTCAAAAGCAAATATTTTTTGAGTACATATTACAACCATAGTCTAAGATTTGGAGAAATGTGAACCTGAGAATCAGTTACTTATTGGGGGCGTTCTACACCTGGGGTCACTCAGGGATTAGTCCTGGATTCGTGCTCAAAAATTACTCCTGCCAGGTTTGGGAACATGAGCCCATTACGTGTCGGGGGTGTGCAGTATCTCTGGCAACTGTGAATCAGTTTTATTATGTCTGTGTTACCTGATATACAACCCCTGATGACAACCACAACGAAATGTGCAAACAGCACAATCAAGCAACCAAAGTACATCGGGAGGGCATAGATTCTATTCTTCATCTGTTCTGTGATTTGGCCAGACTTTCCTTAGGGACCCAAACTCATGCATGGTGGTGCTATCCCTTTCTCTGGCTGTAACTCATTAATCATCCCTGGGGCAGTATATTGTGGTTTGAAGCCTGCTCTGATGTCCTGGTTGGAAGAAGGAGCCCTTGGGAGTCTATAGAGATGTCTGTTTGCAGGTCCTGGGGTGTGTGTGGAGCATTGTGGACACATGTAAAATATGGTGGTGAGAGATATGGTATGTGCATCCTCTTGGACCAGGTGTGAAGAGTCTCTCCCACTCCAGTTCACTGCCCTTGATGCTGAAGTCCACAATGATCTCGAGCTTTGTTGTTTTGCAATGTGCTTTCTGGTTCACTGTCCCTTGGCATTTAGAATAGATCCACAACCTTGTCTTTGTCATTGGATCATTTTCAGTGACTGCACAACTATTTTTAATCTCATTATTTGAGACTGCCTTGCTGGTTGTGCTTGGGGTCTCTCCTGGCCCTGTGCTTCTCATCCAATCCCGGTGCACTCAGAGAACCATATATGATGGTTGTGATATAACCTGGGTCCACTCTACAAAGTAAATACCAATTGTTAAGAATACCAAGACATGTTTTGTTTTTTTTTGGGGGGGAGCAACCAAGTGCTTTTCAGAGATTATTCTTATCTCTATTCTCAGATATTACTGCTTGCAGTGCTTTGCGTGCATATGGGATACCAGAAATTGAACCTTAGTTCAGCCATTTGAAAGGTAAATCCCTCCAGGGTGTCCCAAATCTCTTTCCCACTAGAAATATATATAACAACTTGTCAAATTTAAACCCCAGATAAATTTTGGACTTTTTATTGTTTTAAAAGATTATGGAAAAAAACTATCCTTGCCTCAAGCAGTTTAGCTGCCTTGACACATTTCTTTAAGCTTATTTAGGAATTTAAATAGTCATCTGTTTTGTTTCATTTTGCCTCTTTGAACAAATAAGATCCCAGTTAGATATTATTTTTAGTTAATCATAAAGAAGAAAAACTGACATTACAACACCCCTACATCAGCAGTTATAGCAAAAGAAAAATATCATGTCTTTCCTATTCCCTGCAACAGTTTACATTTCAGAGTAGCTATAGGCTTAGAATTCAATTTTATAGTATATTAATAAACACCCATTTTATTGGGTCTATTCAAAAAAAGAGAAGAGGGTATTGCCACAAAGTAATACTGGGGTGCTAGGAGACAATGACTAGGTTGTAGTCCACTATCCCTGATTCATTGTTGTAGTACCAACATTGTTACCCATAAATACATATAAAGAAATATACATACCCTGCATTTGGGTGTGGAATCAAGTCCAAGACAATATCATTGCTTGCAAATAAATACATTTAAGGAAATATACATATTTCCCCATTTGACTCCTGAATTAAATAGCTTTATTCCCTAAGAAAAATACACATTATTGGGCAGAAGCAGTGAAAAATCAATAGGGAATTTGCCTTGCATGTGGCTGACATAGGATCCCTCAGCATTCCATATGGTGCCCCAACTCAGGAGCGATTTCTAAATGCATATCCAGGAGTAAACCCTGAATATTACCAGGTGTGGCCGAAAAACAAAAGAAAAAAAAGAAAGAAAGAAACCCACACATTCAACCATTTCTGTTGAGATCACACCCAAGTTAGTATGATGAAAGAGGACTACTTCAGCTAAGGTGTAATCTGTTGGGTGAGAATAATCAGGATGGGATGGAAGCGTCAATGACTCCCTGTAGCTGCTGGCTTAAGTCACAGGCCTTAATGAGTCCTTCAGCCAGGTCTTATTTGAAAGGATAATTTTGGTCCTGAGTAGCAATCCAGGGGAATGAGATACTGAAATGGTGCAGGGGGGTGCAAATGTGTGCGGGTCAGGTGTTGCTCCAGGGCACAAAGGGGTTTGAGCTATAGGGACCTAGGGATTTAGTAGAGAAAGCAAGTCCTGGATAAGTGAGTATAGAGAAATTTAGAGAAAAGGTGTTGCTAGGCCAGTGTGATGACACAGAGGTAGAGCTTTTGCATTGCACACAGCTGACCCAGGTTGGACCAAAGTTCAATTTCTCAACGTCCCATATGGGATGCTAGAAGCAATTTCTAAGCACATAGCAAGGAATAACCCCTGAGTGTCACCAAGTGTGGACAAAAAAATACAAACAAAAAGAAAAAGAAAAGGTTTTGCTGAATGACAGGCAGAAGAGGGAACATGTAGCAGAGCTATGCAGAACACAGAAATGGACAGAGCTATTAGAAATGGACAGACATTAGCCACTATGCTACATTCTACTCCCAACTATAAATTTTTATTCAGTTAATCATTCAGAAGTAAGCAGGCCTTCCCATATTCCTTAAAGTTAATACTGTCTTATTTATAATTTATGTTAGTTATTTTCATGGAGCGACACCTATGTTGTTCAAAGGTAACTGCTGTTTTATCCATACCTTTGGGTTTAAGAAACTCTACAGAATGTGTAGCATTGAACCCCAGCCAGTGGTTTGCAAGGCCAATACCAACCATTTTGTATGAGGTGCTCAGATCATTAGATATCATTTTCTACATTTATTTATTTATTTTGTGGTTTTTGGGTCACACCCGGCAGTGCTCAGGGGTTACTCCTGGCTCCATGCTCAGAAATTGCTCCTGGCAGGCACGGGGGACCATATGGGGCACCGGGGATTCGAACCGATGACCTTTAGCATGAAAGGCAAACGCCTTACCTCCATGCTATCTCCCAGGCCCTAGATATCATTTTCATATCTATAAAAGTTTCAATATCAGAGAAAAAAATATCCACACTTCTTATAGACCATGTTTCCCTCCAGAATGGATTTTCTTATGCTTTTGTTGGCTTGAGCAGAAAGTGTAAGCCTTCCCACACTCCAGACATGAATAGCACTATTCTCTTGTATGAACATTCATGTGGATAGTAAGGTTTGAGGAGTAAGCAAAGGCTTTCCATACTCCTGACATGTATAAGACTTGACTCCTGTTTGAACTTAATTGTGCAGATGAAGTTTTGAGGTATAATGAAGGACATCCATACTTCTGACATGAGTAAGTCATCTTACCAATACGAATCAGTAATGTACTGCCCAGAAATGGTTGAGGTTTGAGTGAAGTCTTTTTCACACTCACCTAACATAAATACAGTTTCTCTCCAGTATTCATGTGTCTAATAAATTATGAGCAATGAGCATATGCATTCCCAAATTGCTGATATGAATAAAGCTTATCTCCTATATAGATTTTATTGTGTCTTGAGATTTATTGAAGGCTTTGCTACAGTCCAAATAAGGCTAAAGGCTTCTCTCCAGGAATATTCATGTTTCTAAGAAGTTTTGAGGATTGAGCAAACACTTTTCCATAATCCTCACATGAGTAAGCTTTGTGAATTTTCTTTTTTTTTTCCTTTGGTTTTTGTTTCACACCTTGCAGAGCTCAGGGGTTACTCCTGGCTCTATGCTCAGAAATCTGTCCTGGCAGGCTCAGGTGACCATATGTGATGGTGGGATTCGAACCATCAATCTTCTGCATGCAAGACAAATGCCTTACCTCCATGCTATCTCTCCGGCCCTTTTTGTGAATTTTCATGTGTGTGTTAAGGTATGAGGATCGAGCAAATGCCTTTCCACACTCTTGACATGAATAAGGCTTCTCTCCTGTATGAATTTTCATGTGTCTGTTAAGCTTTGAGGATTGAGCAAATGCCTTTCCACACTCCTGACGTGAATAAGGCTTCTCTCCTGTATGAACTTTCATGTGTCTGTTAAGGTTTGAGAATAGAGCAAATGCCTTTCCACACTACTGACATGAATAAGGTTTCTCTCCTGTATGAACTTTCCTGTGTTTGTTAAGGTCTGAGGATCCAGCAAATGCCTTTCCACATTCCTGACATGAATAAGGTTTCTCTCCTGTATGAATTTTCATGTGAACAGACAAACTTGAGGATCGAGCAAATGCCTTTTCACACTCCTGACATGAATAAGGTTTCTCTCCTGTATGAATTTTCATGTCATCAGAAAGGTGTGAGGATAGAGCAAATGCCTTTCCACACTCCTGACATGAATAAGGTTTCTCTCCTGTATGAATTTTCATGTGATCAGAAAGGTGTGAGGATTGAGGAAATGCCTTTCCACATTCCTGACATGAATAAGGCTTCTCTCCTGTATGAATTTTCATGTGATCAGAAAGGTGTGAGGATCGAGCAAATGCCTTTCCACACTCCTGACATGAATAAGGTTTCTCTCCTGTATGGATTATCATGTGTTCAGAAAGGTGTGAGGATTGAGCAAATGCCTTTCCACATTCCTGACATGAATAAGGCTTCTCTCCTGTATGAACTTTCCTGTGTTTGTTAAGGTCTGAGGATCGAGCAAATGCCTTTCCACACTCCTGACATGAATAAGGTTTCTCTCCTGTATGAACTTTCCTGTGTTTGTAAAGGTATGAGGATCGAGCAAATGCCTTTCCACACACCTGACATGAATAAGGTTTCTCTCCTGTATGAACTTTCCTGTGTTTGTTAAGGTTTGAGGATCGAGCAAATGCCTTTCTACATTCCTGACATGAATAAGGCTTCTCTCCTGTATGAATTTTCATGTGATCAGAAAGGTTTGAGGATCGAGCAAATGCCTTTCCACACTCCTGACATGAATAAGGCTTCTCACCGGCATTAATTTTCCTATGCACTGAAAGCACTGAGGAATTAGTGAAGACTTTCTCACATGAATAATACTTTTCTCCTGTATGAAGTTTTATGTGACCAGAAAGGTTTGAGGATGTAATGAAGGCTTTCCCACACTCCTGACATGAATAAGTGTTCTCTCCAGTATGAATATTCGTGTGCATAAGCAATGAAGATTGAGTGAAGGCCATTCCACAACCCTGGCATGTATAAGGCTTCACCCCTTTATGAATATTCATATCTTTAACAAGCTTTGCAGATTGAGTGAAGTACTTTCCACACTCCTGACACACATAAGAGTTCTCTCCTATATGAATTTTCATGTGTTCAGTGTGAGACGAAGAGTAAGTGAAGGACTTGGCATACTCGGGACATATATGACATTTACTTCCTGTCCAGACGTCCTTTGGATCATTCTGTTGTGTCAGTTGTCTCAGACTGAATTCACCTCGCTTACCATCAGAGGGATCCTGTGTAATAGGGGTATGTAAGGACACATCACAGTGCTGAGCACATGAGAAGTCCCTGTCACATTGCTTATACATGGTGGGGTACACTCCATGGAAAATATGCTTTTGAGTATCTTGATATGAGCGAGTTAGAACAAACACTGGTGGCTTCTTGGCCCAAATTGATCCAACTGTGGAGATCTGTGTCCAGTTACTGGGCATAACAGAATCAGGAGCACTGTGCCCAAAAGACTGGGTCCCCACAGTACGGACACTCTCTTCAATCCGATCAGCCATTGAACCAATGACCCCTGAGTCCTCATTCCCATCATGATACTCGCAGGGCAGTTCCCCTGAGACTGGGTCCAAGAGCACAGGATCATTCACAACCCAGCATGGCATGCCTCTTCCCTGTGGAACATTACAGTGTTAGTCCAGTAACCTTTGAGTCTCCATGTTCAAAACCAACCTTCATATGTGATCCCCATCACAGAAAAACAATTCACTACATGGGTGGATGTCTCTGGAGAAAGGTGACATCTAGTCAAAACATGAACTTAGGGAGGAAAAGCATTGAGCAGAACAACAGAAACCATGATTTCTGAACCCTATATAAACAAATGTAAAACACATCATGGTTTGGGGCTTGTTAGGATCTAAGAGCATATAACTTAAGGCCATGTGGGGTCTTCTGCACAACAGAAAGGAAACAGCCAAATCAGAATGTTAAATACCTCAGTAGGGCCAGAACAGTAGTATATCAAGGAGAATCCAGTTCAGAATTAAACCCTGATATCAAAAATGGGTTTATTCCAAAGGAAATCCCCAAATATCACAGATGTTGATACAAAATAGAAGAAAAATCTCACAATAGTCATATTCCTCCTAATCAATGAACTCAATATCTTTTTGTAAAATGTTCTCTCTGCTCTGGAGGACCCACCGGGCAGTGCTCTGTTCACTCTGGCTGTGTGCTCCCTGATCCTATATGGTGATGCTCGGGGACCATGTACAGTGGTGAATGAGATCCATGTTTCCATCTCTACTCACAAACCAGTTTAGACACTTGACCTAATATGATTTCAAAGCAAAATCACTGTATCTCTTCCCTCCTGAAACCACTTCCCACACAAATCACAGAATTTCTTTCTCTTAAAAACAATAAGACCTTTAGGGTAGAAAATCATTCAATTGAGTTTGGCACTCATGAGATTAATGGGATACTTCTCTTCACACTGGGCTCTGGATGTTCCCACCATTGCAGAGACCATAGATGAAGTAAAGGGCTGGACCAGTGGCCCCCACTGTATAAGTCCTATGTGTTTGTGCACCGACATATCCCACCACCACAATAAGAATATGATTTAGAATTTGCAAATCTTACCAACTCACTCCTGTTTGGAGATCTCGTTTTAAAAGGAAACTGTTGAATGGAGGAAATCTGAACTGGTGCTCTGCATACTAGAAACAAACCAGGTATGAAATGTAAGACTTTGTTCAGGGACCAGAACAATACAAAATGGGGAGGTCATTTGCCTTGCATGCAACTGATTCAGGTTGGATCTGACATTCCTCTCCAAACTACAATAATTTCTGGTGGTTTTTGTTGTTGCTGTTTTGGGTTTTTTTTGGTTTTTGGTCACACCCAGCAGCACTCTGGGTTTACTCCTGGCTCTACACTCAGAATTTGCTCCTGGCAGGCTCGGGGGATCATATGGGATGCCAGGAGTTGAACTATCATCTTTTTTGCATGCAAGGCAAATGTCCTACCTCCATGTTATCTCTCTGGCCCCTGAAATAATTTCTGAGCACAAGGTCAGTAATAATGCCTGAGCACTGTCAGGGCTGACCCAAAAACCACACAAATATTTAGGTGAATTAAACTGTTTAAAGAGGCAATATTATCATGATATTTCTGGATTACTTATCAATGATTTAAACATACAGATAAAACCATATTCCACCCCCACAAAATAAAATTAAGTAGGGGCCGGAGCAGTGGTACAAGGGTTAAGACATCTTCCTTGCCTGTACTAGCCTAGGACAGACTTCGATTCAATCCCCTGGTGTCCCATACTGTCCCCCTAGGCAGGAGAGATTTCTGAGCACATAGCCAGAAGTAACCCCTGAGAGTCACCGGGTATGACCCCAAAACCATATATATATATATATATATATATATATATATATATATATATATATATATATATATATATATATATATATATATATAAGCCAGAGAGAAGACACAGCAAAGAAGGTGTTTCCTTGCATATGGCTGACCTGACATTAAATCTATGATTGCCATAGTCTGCTAGGAATAAATTCTGATCACAGAGCCATAGTAATACCAAGTCTATGGGTGTGAACCAAAACCACACCCCCAAAAAATGTGTTGAATAAAACCTAGCTGAATAAACAACAGAGTAACTGGATATTGTTTCCAGAAAATAAATTACCTTATAGAATGGGGAAGATAGGTTAATAGGGTCAAAATGATGAACATAAAGATGTCCACATTAGGGTTATGTTGGGCTCAACTGTGGTTAAAATATATAAATCAAAGATATATTTCTAATGGGGTTGAAGATAGCACAGCAACAGGTTGTTTACCTTGCATGTATCGATCTGGATAGTATATATATATTCACCCCCACACTAGGGTCAGAGTGATAGCAAACAGCAAACGGTAGGGTGTCTGCTTTCCATGGGTACATCAGACGACCCTGGTTCGATTTCCAGCATCCCATATGCTTCCCTAAGCCTGCCAGGAGTAATTTATGAGTACAGAGCCAGGAGTACCCACTGAGTGCCACTGAGTGTGCTCTAGACAACCTCCAGAATAGGAAAAATATATATTATATATATAATATATATTCTAGTGTGAAAGTAACATGGGACGGCCTGGGTGGGATTCACCTTGCAAGTAGATGAACCTAGTTTAATTTCTTGCATCACATCTATTCACAAAGTACTGCAGGAGTAATATATAAGAATAGAGCTAAGAATAACCCCTGAAAATCACTGCAATGCTCCCAAAAGAGAAACAAAAAATTGTCAGTATTCCTAAGAATTTGTATTTACCTTGCAGGAGTGGACCCACGTTTGATCACAGCCATCACATTTGGTTCTCTGAGTGCACCAGATTGGCTGAGAAGCACAAGCCCAGGAGAGACCACTGAGTTCCAACCACTAAGGCAGTATCAAAAATGAAGGGAAAAGGAGCTGGAGAGACAGCACAGCGGTAGGACAGTTCTTACAAGCGTCCAACCCAGGACAAAAGGTGGTTCAAATCCTGGCATCCCATATGGTCTCCTGTGCCTGCCAGGAGTGGTTTCTGAGCAGAGAGCCATGATTGACCATGAGCCCTGCCACGTCTGGCCCGAAAACAAAAAAAAAATGAGAGAAAGAAAAAAATTGGGGGGAATAACTGAAAGTGATCCAAAGGCAAAAAGAAGATTGTGGACACATAGAACACAAGGGCATTCAGCTGTCCATTAGAAGAGAACCCCAACATGTGGTTGTATAATTTGCATGAAAGCATAGAAAGTGGTTGAGGACTCAGAGCCACAAATACTGACATCCAGGGAACCAGAAAGCAAAGTCAAGAAAGCCCAGGACCAGAACATTGTGGGCCTTAGCATCAAGAGCTGTGAATTGGAGCAGGAAAGGTCATGCACCCCTGATCCTGGAGACCAATACACACTGCTCAGCACCCACATTTCACATGTACCATACTCCTCCACAGGGTCTGACTCTTGGGCTCATCTCACACTCACCTTCAAATGCATCTCTCTGCAGCTTGCCAAGGGATCCTTCTTCCAACCAGGAGATCAGCGCAGGCTTCACCCTGCACTGTCCTGCCCAGAAAAACAATTCCCAGTTAGAAACAGGAAAGTGGACAGCAACCTTCCTCCCCTGTGTATGAGTCTGGATCCCTAATGAAAGTAGCTAAATCAAAGAGCAGATGAAGAATGGAACCACTGTTTTCCATCTGAATGTTGGTTATCACACAGATGAGACCAGCCAGGTTCAATGCAAGTGTCCAACTTAGGGTGCTGAATAATACTACCGGGAACAATAATACAACTCTGGGCTCTCAGTGGGCCAATGTGCACCCATTGTGGCAAGCTCTGTAGTTCCCTGAGTTGCTCCTAAAGTGAGCACTGACGGCTGTGCCATAGGTAACTTCAAACACTGACAGGATGACAAGGCTCCTTAATGTCTTGATTAAGGGGCTGGGGCTGAGAAAATAATACAGCAGGCAGGGCTTTTGCCTTGCAATGTGATGAAGAGGGTTAGATTCATGACATTCCATATGGTATCCCAAACATGTCAGGTGTAAATCCTGAGTATTGAACCAGGTGTATTCCCTGTCTCTCAGGGTATGGCCTAAAAACTCAAAAAAAGGGAGGGGGGCTATACCCATACAAATTGGGAAGAGTTTGCCCTGCACACTGTAGGCAGACTACATTCCAAATGTAGTGTGCCAGAGAGAAATGACAGGGGTTGCTCCTGGCTTTGTGCTCAGAAATCACTCCTGGAAGACTCAGGGGATCCTACGGGATGCCGGGATTAGAACCACCATCCTTCTGCATGCAAGGCAAATGTCCTACCTCCATGCCATCTCTCAAGCCCATAGGAATATTTTCCTTTGAAATGTATAGATCACACATGATAAAGTGATAAGCTTTTGCTAACAGGATGGTACAATCTTTGGAACATGGAGAAAACAAATGTACATGCTCTCAAACATGAAAGTTTTGTTTAAAACATCTATATAACATTCAATATAGTTGGATTCAGATTCACAATCATTTCTCAACATGGCCCCTTTCTCACGGCCATTGAACTCACATTCTTCTGGGATTGCCTTAGTGTCTGAAACAGATCATTACACTATACTGATACTATAGGCTAGAGGCATGTAGGCTCTTCAGGGACACTCGGGGCTTCATCCCCAACACAACAAAATCATGCCAGAATTGACTCCAGAGGGCAGAGCCAGATGAAAGCGTGACTGCTGTTGGGTATACCCCAAAAGAATCTACCCCAAAAAGAAACAACAAAGGAAAAGTAGGGCCTGGGACACAGTATAATTAGGAAACATACTTTGAATAGAGGAGCCTCAGGTTTGATTGCCCGCATTACATCAGCCAAAGATCACAGAGAGTCGCTGATGTCTTGATGCCCTAAATAACTCATGAGCAAAATGTAAGTCAAACTTTCTCGCAATTAAGTTGGACTCATTGGGAATTGGGACACTGATAGAGGCATTTGATCACTAGCACTCCAAGTGATCATGAATAATGCCAGGAATAGTTCCTAAGTTCTGAGTACTCCCATGTATGGTCACGGTCTTCCCCAAACTTACAAAAATTAAATGGCTTGCACTTGGAAGAATTGTAGGATGTATGCACAGTGGTTGGGGTTGAAATCTAGCCCTAGGTTCTAGAATAGTCTCTGGAGGCTTATAAGATCAATGTGCAGCCTGGATTGAACTTGGTAAAAAGGACAAGGCAAAGACCATACATAATGTACTATTTCTTAGCACTGTGTAATGACATTTACAATTACTGAATTGGACTCCTCTAAGACAGCAAGTCAGACCTGGGAGGTTAAAACAATGTGGAGGGGGTAGACTTTGGGGAACTGCTAAGTCAGGTATCCTATTGAATGTAGATACATGACTGATATTTGATTCTCTCCAAGGGACTGTTTAACAGGTGCACCAGGGAAGCTCTTACCTATGACCCGCAGGTTCTGGTAGGTCTCCAGCATCACATCTCTGTAGAGTTTCCGCTGAGATGCATCCAGGCACAGCCACTCCTCTGGAGAGAAGCTCACAGCCACATCAGGGAAGGTCACCATGTCCTGAGGCAGCACACACGGGAGGGGTCAGGGCCCAAGCTCACCCAAGTTCTAGGAGTAAAGAAGGAACTTCCTGGTTCTTTAAAGAGACTCAAGTCCTTTACCTCTATTCTCAGAAGGAACCTGCCTCAGAGTCAATATGTAAATAGGCACCTCTAAATTGACTGGGTGACAGGCTCCAGAAATCCCTAAACTTCAGCCAACATACATGTGAAACAGAGCCAGGGGGTTCCAGACAGAATCAATCTAAAGTCAATCTCTGGTTTAGACTTGGGTGACCGGATGTTGTCAGGAGTAACTCCTCCTTGGTACAGAGCCACGAATAAGCCGAGTACCGCCTAACGGGATAAAATTCTAATAAAAAATCTGAGATAGAACAGCACAAAGTAATCATAACTAACACTCACAGGGAACTGCACTCACAGGAAAGGACCCAGCAACATAGTTTCTAGTAAGTCAGAAAATTATTCACCCAGAGTTTAGACTTAGGAACCCGGGATGTGTGCCCAGACCTCCTTGGACAGTCCTGAATGAAGACAGCAAAAAGACAAATGCCCAGGCATCAGCCGACCATCTGGGAGCTTAAGCAAAAAGCAAATGAACTTTGTGCTGAACCTAGGAAACAGCCAGGAGGGAACTTGACTTGCACTCAGCTGGTCCAGAGAGAACCAGATTCCTCGTATGATCCAACACACAGAGTAGGAAGGACACCTGAGAACACAGTCAGGAGAATCCCCCTACAGGCTGTGGTGCCAGAACTAAAAATTAGTAATAGGTCTGGACCCTGGTGAGTCAGAAATGATGCTTTACAGTTGAAATCCTGGGGTCAAGAATTTCATTAACAACATGGTAGGAGTCTATATTACTAGGAGGTCAATGCTGGACCCCAGGACCCCATATAGTCTGAGACATGCCAAGGGTGACCCAAGTGCACTGATTCAGGAGCCAGGTCTAAACACCATTGGGTGTGAACCTCAAAGCAAACACAGCAAAGTAGGAGAAAAGTGGCCTCAAATAACAGAGTGCAGCACCTAGGCCAGAAGCCATACTCTGACTCTGGGGTGCTACGTACCTCTGTCCTTCAATCCTCTCCTTCTCGAAGCACACCCTACCTGGGTACAGGATTTCAAATGTTGCAATTCCATCTTCACTTGTCTGTATTATTCCCAAGAGCAGCAGCAAGGAAGGCCGTTGGCATAAATCTCTGTAAAAAAGTCATTTCTGGCTTCCTGGGGTCGGGACCTCAGCCGACTCGGGCCTGGGCCTCTGGCAGACCTCTGTATGTGCCGGGGCCCTCTTAGCCCACTAAGGGTAGGGGGTAGGGACTGGGTCCCCCTTCCTCCCTTCCCCTTTCCTCCGGATCTCCAGGTGGGATCCTTGGAGGAGCTTATGGGGCGCCCTGGGTTTTCCCCACTTCCAGGCCGGCTCCAGAGGCTGGCTTAGGGGTGGGGCTGAATCTCCCTTCCTCGAGGCCTGGGAGACCCACCCTCTCCCTTCCTGGGGTCAGGACCTCGGCCGACTCGGGCCTGGGCCTCTGGCAGACCTCCGTATGTGCCGGGGCCCTCTTAGCCCACTCAGGGTAGGGGGGTAGGGACTGGGTCCCCCTTCCTCCCTTCCCCTTTCCTCCGGATCTCCAGGTGGGATCCTTGGAGGAGCTTATGGGGCGCCCTGGGTTTTCCCCACTTCCAGGCCAGCTCCTTCCTTCTTGGGAGCAGGAGCCTAGGCCAGCAAGTGTCTTCTTAGACCTCAGTATTTGTCAGAGTCCTTTTTACACTTGTCGAAGATTAAGGGGGTGTGACAGATAGCTGTTCAAGTGTACTCAGGCTGTCACTGGCAATTTCATACCCATCTACATGTCCCAAACTGCACGGGGTTTAATGCCCCCGTGCGAACATATACCCCTCCAAGCATCATTATCCCAATTTTACACTTACTAACTTAAGTACCATATGATTATAATCGTAGACCAAAGTGGATCTAACAATCTCAAAAGTATTTCAAAGGACATAAAATGGACACATATGTCTTTTGAATATTTTATGAGTATTTTCTTCAATAGCTATAACTCTCCATATCTTCTTCTATCATGACATCTTTTCTACTTTTATCTTATCTTTTCTTTGTGAACTGTTTAATAAGGACTATTGGTGGTAGTGTCCCTCAGTTTTGTGCTTATTAGTGAACTATGTCATGGGGATTTTTCTCATTCCTATGGCCTCCATATACACCGACAATGCTATATGTCATTGATATTTGTTTGCATAGACACACTACAATGGGAAAATACTATACATACAGATCAGTTCTTATCTAATAGAGGTAGGAACACACCTATCCTAGTGCAATGGGACCTTACACCCTGAGCATTGATATAATGACCTGGCACAGGCCTCAGAAGAATGGGCACCCTCCATTCACGCTGGAACCAGGAAGCTATCTACGAAACATCCAAGGTTTTTTACAGCAATATCTGGATGCAATCCTCTACCAGGGAAGACACTATCAAGGCTCTGACAAAGACCACCTCAAAAGAGACTTCCGTTAACACTGAGAAGACCAGACAACAACAATGACCTGCTCTACAGGACAAGACCCTCTCTATTGCCTGGAAGTGTGAGCTGAAACGAGAGGATGCCCTGCACCATCCTGAGTACTATATGAGATATGCAGATTCCAGGATCTTCAGTACAGAAGCAAGATACCAACAACAGAGACTATGTGAGGAATGGAGGTGTATCGCCACTACAGGCGACTTGGATTGGACAAACTCTTTTGCCTGGAGCCTAGAGGTGGTCTTGTGCCGGGAATCCTCAGGGGTAGGGTCTCATTGTATTTAGGCAAGGTGTTTTTTTTCTTTTCATTTTTTCCCAGGTCCTTCATATTTTGGTGGGCCTATGCAAACAAATGCCACTCTAACACCGTTTTTTACTATATTCCCCTGACTAACCCTTAAGAAAAACAAACCACTGAAACTTTTGAGGATAAATTAAACTAATATACTTGTGCATAGATATATAAAAATGTACTTTGCCTTCAATGTTTAAGGAGTAACCTAAGTCTTATGTCTTTAGATTATATCATGTGCTGCTAAGAAATAGTATGTACTATAATCTGGACATTTGGGGGACAAAGTAATTGTAAATGGGCTCTGTTTTGTTTTTCTTGTTCATTGCTGAAAGTTCAAGACTGG
>PVKC010019253.1:0-19203 GCA_004027635.1 Crocidura indochinensis
TGTACAGATTTGTTATGAGGAGAATGATGTAAAATGCATGTTGACATTACCCAATGCCAAGGAATAATATAGTTGCAGAGATGTACAATGGGTAGGGCACTTGCTTTGCATGCAGCCTACCTGGTTTGATCTCATCACTTCATATGGTCCATTGATCCCCACCAGGAGAGATCTTAGAGCATAGAGTCAGGAGTAAGCCCCGAGCAGGGTGTGGCCCCAAACCAAAAAATTGCAAAAATTACTTAACAAGGAGAAATACATAACCATTACCTCCTTCAAGTTGCTTTCAAAAATAACCAACTATGGGGCTGGAGAGATAGCACGGAGGTAGGGCATTTGCCTTGTATGCAGAAGGACGATGGTTCAAATCCCAGCATCCCATATGGTCCCCAGAGCCTGCCAGGAGTGATTTCTGAGTGTAGAGCCAGTAGTAACCCTGAGTGCTGCCAGGTATGACCTAACCCCCCAAAAAAATAATAAAAAAATTTAAAAAAAATAATTTACTAAAATAGACTGTGGCTCTCAAATTAAACTTAGTTTATGTGAACTTGAAACAATGAAATCAAGTATGATTAATAAATAGTAAGCTCAAGTATTACAAAAAAAATTTCCTGTGGGGTAGACACATTTGTGGATACACTCAGATGCTACCCTGGTGGAGATTAAAATCTAGTGGTTAGGGCTGGACTGAAATAATTTGCAAATATAGCGATGTTTATAGAGAAATACAAATATAAATATATTAGCATATATATTCAGTGTTATTTTATAGTATGAGTTAGGGAATGCTGGGATAGGATATAGTTAGGGAATGTGTTAGTAATAATGTGAGATTTCAGCCATGACACAAGTCAGTGCAGTTCAGATGGAAATTCGGGTAGCAGAGATGAAGAGAAATGTAAGCATAGTAGAAGATGAGGGGTGTTATCAATGATGGGATTCAAAGAAAGCTGTTTGTAGAGAGTGTAGTATGTTTGTTTGTTGCTGAGAATGATCAGAGACCTGGAAATATTGACCTAAAGGAGGAAGATGAGATAGTTATGGAAAGGATGTTAGTTGGGAGTGAGCATGTCATTAAGAGTGCAGATGATGGGGCCGGGCGGTGGCGCTGGAGGTAAGGTGCCTGCGCTAACCTAGGACGAACCGCGGTTCCATCCCCCGGTTCCCCATATGGTCCCCCGTGCCTGCCAGGAGCGACTTCTGAGCGAATAGCCAGGAGTAATTCCTGAGCGTCACCGGGTGTGGCCCAAAAACCAAAAAAAAAAAAAAGAGTGCAGATGGGGGGCTGGCCTTCAGAAACTTGTGATGCTACTGGGGTGACCTTTCCGGTTGCTACTATTTCTCAATGAAATAGGAAGCAGGATCATTTGTCAGTTGTGAGAAATGGGGAAGAAGTGTTGGAAGTTTGTGGAGATAAAAAGTTTGATATGATCCACTACATCAATTCTAGAGCAATTGGTTCAGGGAGACTGAACTTGATATCTGGATACTATCATAGCATCCCTTTGGCTTAGGTCACAAATTGAAAACAAGACCAAATAATGTGACCACAGGCTCTCAAGACAGAGGCAAGTGTAATTTCAGTTACCATGGTATATAAAAGTAGGCTAAGGGAAGGTGAGGACCCGAAGTGGGAATACAGGTGATAGAATTAAGAGCATTAGGTCTTATTTATTTTTATACGCTGTATTTTTATAAATTTAATCATATTTTTTATTTTAAAATGACTTATAAAAGCTATCATAATATTTTATATGTAAGATATCTTACGTTAAAGTAATATTAGAGTAATAATTATCTTCTGGTGTTCCTGTTTATATTGCATTTTCTTTTTCTTTGTGGGATGGCCCTACAAAGCAGAACTTAGGAGGCCCAGAGACCACTCCAGGCCATACTTGGTCTGGCAAGTTGGGGTGTCTACTCATAGGGACAGGAAGTGCTAACAGGTATAAGACAGCTGGCATTTGGTTGATGATCCAAGAAAAGAGATCCGATAAGAGGTGAGGATAGCAGATCGTGGGAACTCATCTGAGAGAAGAGCAGGAATGCAGGCAATGTCTTAGCCAGAACCATGGAAGAAGGAACACATTGGAATCCCAGGCATCCTTCTTGAGATACTAGCTCTGGATTTGGGGATCAGGGTTATTTAAGGCATCTAATAAGCAGTAGCAATAACCCAGACTAAAGGAAAGATCTTGAGTGGGCTTCAGAGCTTTGGACACACTCTCCACTTTGTCTTTACTGACTCAAACATTGTGTAGCCCTGACACTGAGGGTTAGCAGAACATTGGTGTTTCCAAATGCAGAACCTAGGAAAGTCAGAAAGACAGAGGAAGTGAGGAGATACTGACATGCAACAGCTGCTGCTCTTTCCTGCCACAGCTAGAACATTTATTTCAGTCTGCAAAATTCATGTCTTTCAGCATGACCCTTTATTCATAGTGAATATAACATCCTATGTAAAGGGAAGGGTTGAATTTTCTCCATGTCCTCATCAAATATTTCCTTTTCTCAGGCAGGTACATATGGAGTGGGGATGACTCTAATAGACAATAGTCCTGATTCCAACCCAGTAGCTGTATAGCCTTGTCACAAAATCTTCTTATGTCTCTGTCTCCTCATCCTTGGTGGTGATAGACAATACCTGTTCTTTCAGTTAGCATGAGGGAAAAGAATAGGAAAAATGCAACATGAGACACAGCTGTAAAGTCTCAGTGGTAGGCTGGGACTCGGAGGCCCTGGCCTCATGAAATGGAGTGAGGTCAGCACAAATGAGGCAGAGCAAATCAAATCTCTGATGGTTGAGTGATTTTAAAAATGATTACAAGTCTGCACAATTTAACAGGACTGCCCATAGCAGCTGAAAACATTTTCTAGAAGATAACATAAAGCTAAGTTAGAAATCGGTCATTTCTCTTAGTCAGATAATATAGTATTGATGGCCTAGATTTTCCCAAGGAGTTTTCCCACAGGAAGTGAAAGAAATTCTACCACGAAGCTGCCAGAACTTGATGTGTTAAGAGCTATGAGTTGTACCATCATTAAAAGTTTGACCACCTCTCAGTTTGGCATAATGTATCAAAGTTCATTGAATTCAGAAGCCAATGAGATGTGTAAATTTTATCTGTAGAACAACTGATCATATTTCAACTCTAGTTGCCAGCAATTCATAACAATCTTTGGTTGTGTTATTTCCTTAGTTAGTAAATGCTTGGCTCCTTGCTGAGGTTGCCACTTTTTTATATTAATATCTTTATTTAAACACTTTGATTACAAATATGATTGTAGTTGGATTTCAGTCATGTAAAGGACACCCCCCTTCACCAGTGCAACATTCCTATCACCAATGTCCAAAATCTTCCTCCTCCCCACCTGTACTCTAGACAGGCTTTCCACTTCCCTCATTGATTCACATTGTTATGATAGTTGTCAGTATAGTTATTTCTCTAACAGCACTCAGCACTCTTTGAGGTGAGCTTCATGTCATGAGCTGGACCTTCCAGCCCTATGGCTGCCATTTTTTAATGCTTCACACTGGGAAGTATTTTTCCCACTTTCTGCCTCCATTTAAGGAGATATGGATGAGAAAATGATATAAAGAAAGGGCTCACCTATAAAGAAATAGGCCCTCACCTTGAAGGCTCACAAAGCTGGTTGTAAAGCTGTGATTGATCTGCCTGACAGTGGTCCTCAAACTACAGCCCGCGAGCCACATATTGTATTTGTTCCCGTTTTGTTTCTTCACATCAAAATAAGATGTATGTAGTGTGCATAGGAATTTGTTCGTAATTTTTGTTTTTACTATAGTCTGGGCCTCCAGTGATCTGAGAGACAGTGAACTGGGCCCCTGTTTAAAAAGTTTGAGGACCCCTATACTATATACTACATAATATAGTATATGAGGTTGATACAGTGGTTCAGGTATGTGGGAGCATTACCAGTTCATCTTGGACATTTTGTGTCCAATAAACTCCTAGGAAGAACTAGGATTATGATTTTCCTCCAGCAGAGTATGGTACTCTACATGGTTATTTAGTCTTGAAAACTGAGGATAGAACATTGAATCCTTTTTTTTTCTCAATTAATGACAGCCAAAGAATAAGTAGTCAGTGTGGCTAGAAATATTATAAAACAGTGATTGAAAATGATTAAATGATTGTTTACATGGTTTTAGCAGAATAAAAAGGGGATATAGGAGGGGTATGATAAATTGGGAAAGAAAAAGTTGGAGATGCAAAGACTAGAAAATATTCTAGATTAAGTCTGGTGAGGACAGGTCAATGAGAGGGAAGAAAGAGAGCTATGGTTAGAATCTGGTCTCTCTGTACCTCAACATTTAACCCTTGTTAATGAGACTAGATTTTGGCCTTGTGTGGATATGGTTGAACCATATCTAGGACATCCGAGATAAGGTAGTCAGAAAACTGTCAGAAGACAAATTTAATGCATCATACACACAAACACTGAGTTCACCCAAGTCAGTGGTAGGATTTAATGTGAGCCAAGAAATGAAGTCATTAGTGGTTATAAGTGACCCAAAGACCAATGGATGATGGACGTTAGGAAATATAGAACTAGCAAAAATAAAGACTTTCTTTATAAAGGCAAAGGAGTTGTGGTCTAGAAGGACGTTAAGGAGTAGAGAAACATTGCCAGACCTATTTCCTGATCCTCAAGTAGTCTTAGTTAAGAGCTCATATTTTTTTTGTCCCCTAAATTCCCAATACAGATCAGGCAAGGGTCTGGGTTAAGGTGTATATGGGGTGCATTTACTGTATCTCCTCTTTCTATACAGTCAGTGTGAAGAACACAGCCTGTGGTACGAATTGGGAGGCTTAAGAGCTCATATTTTTGAAACTACTTTATAAATTACTGAATCTGAAGTTGAACTTATAACTATCTGTTTGTTGATTAAAGTATTGATTAATAGTATTTTTCTAATACTAGTAATGGGGGGGCGACTTTGGGAAACACTGATGATACTCAGGGTTTACTCCTGGCTTGGGGAACCATATGGGACACCAGGGATCGAACCCAGGTCCATCCTGGGTAAGCTGTGTGCAAGACGAACGCCCTACCGCTGTGCTATCACTCTGGTTCCAATACATTAAATTCTTAAAAAAAAAAATCTTATAGGTGGTTGTCCATTCTCAGCTTTCCATTCTCAATTTTATTCAATGAGATCAAATATGATTCATAAGTCTGTGTTTTAGGGAATGAATCTTTGTTAAAAATAAATGCTTCCGTTTTCGACACTGCTTTATAGTTATTCATAATACAGTTATTTGTGACTTCAGTATTCCACCATGAATGTAAAGTTCTTTCCATCCTGGTAATCAGCCCCCCAAACTTTCCTAAGTCTAAACCTTGACATGTAGGAATAATTTACGTAATATTTTGTGTATTACTACTGGGGAATCCGAATTTAAATTATGGGGTATTGCATGGCTGGCTGTGTGGTGGTATGTAGAATTAATTAAATTAATAAGAGTCCTTGATGGTGGTGCATAATGGTGGATGGATGGTGAGGCCTTTCTCGGCCTGGCCTGGTGCCTGTCACTTCTTTGGCCTGACAGGTCTGGGGGTTCAGGATAACGGCAAGGAAATGATCCACAAGCAGTCAGTAGGAGTCAGGAGACATGATGCTTTATTATAAGGCCCTAGCCACCATGTGCATATCTTACATGGCTTCTCAGATAGCTTTTTAAGCAGCCTCCTTCAGCTGCCCTGCATCTATCCTGTCTCCCCTCTCTCCATGTTGTCCCTTGCTGAGGCTTCTTGCTGAACCTCTCTCCCTCCCACTCCCCCAGGCCTTATTTACCAACCTCAGACCCCTCCCAGCAGTGGGCTGATCTGACCATCAGGTAAGATTAGCATTTGGCCTAGAGAGAGGTGACAGTGCTACTGTCCACAAATTTGAAGATTGATAGTTCTGGGTTGTTGAGCTTATATGGCGACAGTAGTGTTTTATTGGGACTCTCTGTAGATCCCAGTGGTACCAGCTGAGAGGCTGGTATATGCATGAGATTGTCCTAATAGTTGGGTGATTCTTTCAAGAGTTACATGACTTAACACTTCAGCAGTTTTTGGACTTCATTTTCATCTAGTCTAATTTTGAGTTATAAATACGCATGCAGATACTTAATGTCATTCCATCTCTAATATTTTTTGGCATCTAAGTCTGACTGCTGAGAATTATCAGACCAGAGAAATGTAAATAACTCTAAATAAAAAATGGTAACAAATTATTTTATTGAATTTTTATTTTTTCTAATATCTGTATTTAAGCACCATGATTACAAACATGTTTGTAGTTGTGTTTCAGTCATAAAAAGAACAGCCCCATGGCCAGAGTGGTGGCTCAGCGGTAGGTGTTTGCCTTGCACGCAACTGGCCTAGGATGAATCAAGGTTCCATCCCCTGGTTTCCAATATGTTCCCCCCAAGCCAGGAGCGATTTCTGAGCGCATAGTCAGGAGTAACTCCTGAGCGTCACCTGGTGTGGTCCAAAACCCAAAAAAAGAATACCCACTTTACCAATGCAACCATCCTGCCACCAATGTCCTATCTCTCTCCTCCCCCCACCCCTTGCCTGTCTTTGAGATAAGCATTCTATTTCTCTCACTCACTATCATTGTCATGATAGTTGTTAAGTGTTGTTATTTCTAAAAAGGCAACAAATTTAATCCACAAAAACAAACCTCTCAAACCTCTATAGAGAACTTATAACTCTCTTCCTCAAATTTTTTGCCTTCTTTTTTTAAATTAAAAAAAAGTCAAAAGCAGAAAACAAGTAGTACAGTAAAAGTAGATGATGTGATCTTAGGAAACTGGTCTCTTGTTGAGCAGTACAATGTGCCAATATATGATTCAAAAAATGGAATCTGAAAGCAAATGGTCTGTCACTTTAAGGACCAAAGGGCCTTAATTCTTGATATTTCAGAATTCATGATATTAGTGACCAATGAAACTTTCATTCTATTTTCTTACTTGACTTACAGCAAGAAAGGTAGCACAGCTGTAAAGCAGCTGTATTTCATTTATGCTTGGAAACAGGACCCTTTTGTCTGTTTCAAATATTTCTGACCCCCTTCCTCAATTTCTTGGACTTTGATTGTTTAGTGGAAAAGTAGTTGTTGAAATACAAGTTCACTCTTGCAGAACTTGCCACTCATCAGGACTTCTGGGAACCTTCAGCGTTGAATTTAAGGCAGTGCGTTTATCTGATGTGTGGCAAGGTAAAAAAAAAAAAAAAAGCACTCAATGGGTTTCCACGTGTTCATCTGTAATTTCATTCATAGAAATGCTTCGTTAACTGAGTTAAGTTTAATGTTCTTCCCAATTGTCTCAGAACATCAAAGGATGTGTAGCGCCCCCTAGTGGAAGCAATTCCTTAGCACTCATTCTGTCCAGCATATGGCAGTTGTAGGGGAGTAAAGCAAGATATTAATTAATAAGTACATTAATGACTATTTATTACATGTGGATAGAGAAAATGTACAAAACGACTCAAATTTAATTTTCTGCATAGTCTTCATATTGAACACAGTGTCTTTCCACTAAGCATTTTAAAGAGTTACAAGGATAAATAATATGGAAACTAAAGTTGTAGTTATTTGTGGAGAGAGCGAGAGAGAGAGAGAGAGAGAGAGAGAGAGAGAGAGAGAGAGAGAGAGAGAGAGCAGATTGAAATTGGCTTAGGATTTCCAAGGAGGTATCTGAAAATGGCCACCAGGTCCAATATATTTTAACTGGGTAGTTGTTGTAATGCTAAGACATGTTTTTGATATTTTATTTCATGGGTCCTTCAAAATAGGGCTTAGAGCGTCATTCAATCATAAATGATTCTTATTTATATATCATACTTTTGAGTAAACTAATTCTTTGTTTTGCATTTGAATGTAAGCTTTTATGTTCTTTTTTTTTTTGTTTTTTTGTTTTGTTTTTGGGCCACACCCGGCTACGCTCAGGGGTTACTCCTGGTTATTCACTCAGAAGTCACTCCTGGCAGGCACGGGGGACCATATGGGGAACCGGGGGATGGAACCGCGGTCAGTCCTAGGCTAGCGCAGGCAAGGCAGGCACCTTAGCTTCAGCGCCACCGCCAGGCCCCTTTATGTTCTTTTTTATGTTTTACTCCTCTCTGGTTCCCAGAGAAGTCCAGAGTTTCAATGTGGAGAATCCTGTTGTCATCAGAATAATAGTTTAGGGCTGAAGAAACAGTATAGTGGATAGGGTATTTGCCTGCATTTACATGTAGCTGGCCCAGATTTGATCCCTGGCATCCTATGCAATGTCAGAGCCCTGCCAGGAATGATCCTTGAATATAGAACCAGGAGTACAGCTGTGTTTGTGCACAGTCATGTTAAACCTAAAAACAAAAAATGCAACATCAAAGACCTTTTAGGTTATAATTTTATTTTATTTTATTTTATGTTAGGTTGTTTTTTGGAGGGGGGGGTCAAACCCAACAGCACTCAGGGGTTACTCCTGGCTCTATGCTCAGAAATCACTCCTGGCAGACTTGGGAGACCATATGAGATACTGGAATTCAAACCACCATCCTTCTGCATGCAGGCAAACACCTTACCTTCATGCTATCTCTCTGGACCCCTATAATTTTATTTTTTGACCAGACCAGTCAGAGGAAGAAACTAGGAATCAATAAAGAATCCATATATTAGAAAGGTTATTTGTGGGGCCCGGGTGGTGGCGCTGGAGGTAAGGTGCCTGCCTTGCCTGTGTTAGCCTAGGACGGAGCGCGGTTTGATCCCCCGTTTTCCCATATGGTCCCCCAAGCCAGGAGCGACTTCTGAGCACATAGCCAGGAGTAACCCCTGAGCATCACTGGGTGTGGCCCCCCCAAAAAAAAGGTTATTTGTAGAGTCCCAAATTTAGCAAATAAATTTTATCTTAGAAGATTATTTTGTAATTTAACCATTTCTTTCTACAGTGAAAACTCCTGCAGAGGGAAATTATTTGAGTGACATAAGTGATAGAAAATCAACATAGGATTGTAATATTAACTCTAAAGCAAATTAATTCTAACTTATTCCATCATAGCTAAATTCCTTCAGGACAATGCATTTAAAAATTTACTTTAAAGGAAAAGATTTAAAGGTTTTTCACATTCATTTACTCCAGATGAGAAATGAGAAAAAATGACAATAAAACCCAAAGTTCAAATTGTTTCCAGAAGTTCTTGCCAAGTTTCCATAATGTGTCATTAACTGTTGATGGAGGAGGGAGACCTGGGAAGAACAAAGTTCTTTTCTAGGTGTGTGGTTAGGAGATTTTGATTTGAATCAAATGAAATGTGAATCAATCTGAACTTGTAACTCCAATAATGTCCTAAATTTAGATATGTATGTAAAATATGATCTCCTTAAGTAAACAGGATGCAATAATAACACAAGACCAGGTGATTTCCTTCTGCATCTATGGTGGAATTGCCAAACTCTCAGTAGTTTGGATCCTCACACACAACCATAAAGAAAGACTCAGTCATATGTGTATGTGAGCTTTTACTTCATTGTGGCACTTAATTTATATGAAGAGCAGTTCCTTTGAGTTGGAATAAACTGCCCTTATTTGCTTGCCATTTCAGACCACCAACCAGACACAATTAAACCTTTTTTTTTTTTTTTTTTTTTGGGCCACACCTGGTGACGCTCAGGGGTTACTTCTGGCTATTCGCTCAGAAGTCGCTCCTGGCAGGCACGGGGGACCATATGGGGAACCGGGGGATCGGGGATCGAACCGAGGTCTGTCCTAGGTTAACGCAGGCACCTTACCTCCAGTGCCACCGCCCGGCCCCACAATTAAACTTTTTTTAAAACGATTGAAATTGCAGTGAGATCATGTGCATCAAGAAAAATGGAAGCTTATTTTTGCCCTGTTTTAATAAGGTTTTGAAAACAATTCAGTAGAAAAATGGTTATGTATGATAGGTTCACAGCATGGAACGATTTGCTACAGTGAAATGGATCCAAAGTAGTTTTAGGAGTAAAGTACTGACAATGAAAATATCTTTATATATTCACATATCTATGTAAATACCTTATGAAGGAACTAGGGACTAGGAATTTGTGTGGGGGGGTGTCAGGAAGTAAATCTAAGGCCTTAGGTGGTAGGAATTTTAGAAAAAATAGTTAAAATAGGCTGGCCTATGCTGTATTAAGATTTTTTAAATATCAAAATTATATTCTTTTTTATCACTTATATAATTACAATCTTTGTATTCATCAAAATGAAAACCTATGGATTTATTTTTTAGTTATTTCTCTCTTTTTTATATTTATTTATCATTGGCAAACAATTCCACAGAATTTCAGGGTTATATCCTTATATCTCCATAGGAATATGACTCGTCATGGCTACTGAAAAGCTTTTAGTGCCATCCCACTATCAAAAAAGTCACCTTCCCCAGTTGTCCAATTTTCTCCCCTTTTCCTTTAGTAACCACCATGGTTTTCACAAAGTTTTCGAGTTAGATTCTGTTTTTTTGTTAATATATATTTTGGTCACTCTATCACTGTATTATAGTATTGTTAACAGAAGCTTTTCATATGCACAGTAGTCCAACTCCACATATTCCACCAGTATATCAATTTCTATCCATGATTGCTCTTGCCCCCCCAATCAACTTCTTCAATCCTCCTCCCACCTTATGTCTCACTACCACAGTTAGTCCCCTCCTGTAGACAAGTTCTTAGATTATAATTGCTTTTGGGTTATTTGTTATTCTCTTACTGTACTTCATTTTATACCAAATATGAGAGAGATAATTCAATATCTGTCTTTCTCCTGACTGACCTCACAGTGTTCATCCTCCAATTCTATACATATTGTGGCAAATAGCACGGTTTCATCTTTTCTTATAGCCAGGTAATATTCAAGTATGTATCTATATACCATCTTTTCTTTATTCAGTTTTCTGTTCTTGGACTGTAAGGCTGTTTCCAGATTTTGACTATTGTAAATAATGCTGATTTGAATGTAGGAACACAAACATCTTCTTCTGAATAGAGTTTTTGGGTCCATATTATAGATGCCCAGAAGTAGGATTTCTGGATCATATTAATTTTGTCAAATTATTTTTCAGAAAGGTTGAGCCAGTCTACATTCCCACCAGCAGTGAAGGCATTCAAGCCAACACCAATTGATTTCATTCTTTTCATATCTCATTGTTGTTTTGATTTTTCATTAAAATGAACAGAAACATCCTCAAAGAGGTTATATTTGTCCAACTAAATTTTAAAGTCATTGTACACACCATGTATAACTTTCCCCCATGTGATTGAAGTTTCTGTAGTTACCTGAATCCTTGGAATCATGAAACCTTCTAATAGAAAGACTTCGTCAAAGGCAGAAAAACTCAAAGTGATCTCAAAGTGGAATGTTGTTGCCACAGTCCAATGTTTGTTTATTGTGAGGGTTTAAGGGCTCACTTTCAACCACTCTTCTGTTTTTGGTTAGCTCAAGACTTTTGGGTAAGAGAGGTGAAATCATTAAAGAAAAACTACTCTTAAAGTTTTCTGAGACCTTATAAATAGATTCTGCATAACTCTAGGATTTCTTATTCTCTGGGAGGAATTCACCCCAAATGCTGGTGATGTTAGCTTCTCCATTGTCCTTCGGATTTGGACTTATTAGCCTTACTTAGCTTGAGGTATAGAGAACCTCAAGTCTTCTTCAACTGTAATCTTTAGGGTGATCCATAGAGTGACTGTTGAAAGTGTATCTGATCTTTTCTTTTGATCAACAGTTTCTACAGACAGTGGCTCTGTAGTCCTGGTTTTCATTACTGAAATAGTCTATCAGCTATGGAAATGGAAGCTGCCCGGACATTTCAATTATTATAAGAGGCTGGAACTCATTTTCATCTGTTTGCTGCCCTAAGTTTTTTCCCTGCTGGGCTTTCAGCTCTACAGTTGTTTCAGGAACTCTTAACTATAATACAGCATCCTGATTTCAGACAAAGAAGTTGTTCTACTTTAGTTTCTTTGATTAGAATCCATTTTAATGCGTCCTTCGATCTCTGCAGTAGGCACCAATTCCACTTCAACCTTCAATCAATTGAGTGACTTGCATGTAAGCTGCCAGGTGGGAGCAGGCATAGAGTTCATGCTGACTCATATTCCATAAATGGATGAATAAATGAATATTCACAGTAACTGGGAAAATAAATAAGTTACTTTCTCTGCCATAAATGCTTTTTCATGGGGCACCTGGGAACCACCAGAGATCTTCAAACATTTACTCATTCATTCAACAAATATTTGGTACCTAAGCAGTGCCAAATACTATGCTAGGTTATGGTAATGTGATGAAAAGATTATGGTCCTAGCCATCATAAACTTAAAAATATCTAACAGAAACAATTTTCAGGAAGATATATGGTATTCTTGACCCCAACAAATTGATTATAGCGCCCAAGACCTACAGCTCTGCTTTATTGTCATTTCTTCCTTGGATATTTTTCCACCTAAGAGGGAGCCTATTCTCTTAAGTACCTTTGTAAAATGATCTCGTGTCAAAAAATAAAATGTCTTGGATTCCATTGTTTATGATAGGCACTTTGGGACCAAAGGCATTTTATTTTTTTCTGTGAAGAAAGAGCTTTTCATAAGTTAATGTTTTTCCTTCTAGACCTGGTTACCCTTCTCTTATTCATCCTCTGCCCATGCAGTTAATCAAGTTTGAAGGGTAAAATAATTCCAGACTCATCATTGTATGCTACATGAGAAGTGTATTAGTTAGAAGCCTGGGGTTCTAAGAAATAGAGACCACATTTAGCTAAGCTGAAGGAATAAAGGGGATTGGGTTGTCTTGCAAAATCAGAAGCAAAAAATGGCCTGTAAAAAGCATTACAACTGAGAGGCAACACATTTCTTGAATGTTTTTTTTTCTGCATTTAATCTCCCTGTCCATCTTCATCAACCATTCAAACATCTTTCTTCTAGAATCTTATGCTTTTCTGATGGTACATGGGGTTGATCAAATATGGCTGTGCCACATTGTTTCAGTGTACAGTCATATCACTAAGACTCCCTTAGAATCAGGTATGGCCAGAGTTCAAGGTCGTATTCCAAAATGGCTCTCAGGGGTTACTCTTCTATCTATAAGATAGCACTCAGAGACATATGAGATGTTGTTTTGACTTGAACTCTATAATTCACAGGATCCATGTAGAGGGTCTGGAAACAACATTAAATGTTTGAATCCCCGACTGGCTGCTCTATTGACTAGTCTGTAATCTTGGTAATGTTCTTTACTTGCTCAGCATTCATTCTCTCTATACACTGGAAGGCACAGAACAAGCTTTTAGTTATTTTGAAGGCCAATACTGAAGGAGAAGGTACTGTCTACTTCTAAAGGGTGAGACCATGAGAGCAGAAGGAGCTACAGAGTGCTAACAGTGATTGAAGCTCCCAAGCACTTTCTCAAAGGGGTCAGAGTGATAGCACAGTGGTAGGGCATTTGCCTTGCACGCAGCCAACCTGGAACAGGCATGGGTTAGATCCCCAGCATTTCACATGACCCCTCAAGCCTGCAAGGAGCGATTTTTGAGTGCAGAGCCAGGAATAACCATTGAATGCAACCAGGTATAGCCCAAAAACAAAAACAAAAACAAAATACTCTCACAATCAAACTTCTTGATAATAGACTAGCAGATTTATAAAAGACAGGTATCCCTGTGACTCTAAGAAACACAAAATGATCTGTGATATGATACTAGCATTTCTTTGGGGGATTGGCTGTATAGTTGTGAAGTAATAAGAGTTTATAATTTCACATAAAAATAAGTGTTTTGCGGGGCCGGAGATATAGCACAGTGGTAGGATGTTTGCCTTGCATGCATCTGATCCAGGATAGATGGTGGTTCAAATCCCAGCATCTCCTACAGTCCCCTGTACCTGCCAGGAGCAATTTCTGAGTGCAGAGCCCAGAGGAACCCTGAGTGTTGCTGGGTGTGAACCCCCCTATAAAAAAAAAAAAGGACATTGGTGGTTGGAAGGTTGCACTGGTCAAGGGGGGATGTTCTTTTTTATGACTGAAATCCAACTACAATCATTTATGTAATTATGGTGCCTAAAATTAAAATATATATAGATATAAAACAAAAAAAACCCAGAAAGTGTTTTGTATCAGGGTCTTAACAAAGAGAAAAAAAGTGACACCAGATAAATGGTACAAGGGTTAAGTACAGGAGCTAAGGCACTTGCCTTGCATCTAATCCTAATATATGGGGGTTGCTTAGACCCCTGGCACTGCTTATGGTCCCAGAGCATTGCCAGGATAATGATGAGAGAGAAAGAGAGAAAGATATTATGGTATTTTTGTAAGTTATTTCAAATCAAAGTTTGTAGTGCTTGTGTCACAGGGTTCTAAGGCTTAACTTGAAAAAAGGGGAATGACATAGAAATGTCTTTGTGAAAACAATCCCAGCTGTTGCTTTTAGCCACAGAATTTATGGAATACTCTCTCTCTCTCTCTCTCTCTCTCTCTCTCTCTCTCTCTCTCCCTCCACTTCTTTGTCCTTTCTACTACACTCGTAGGTAGGACTAGAAGTAGGGAAGAGAGCAGAATTTTGAAATATACCTTTCACCCTGTGTTTGGTTCCTGGGTCTATTCACAGGTCATCCCTTATACTTTCCTGTTTGTGTTGCTTATACTTGTATCTGGCCATTGCTGCCTTTGTCACTGTGAATGCTGACTCTATCAGATTCTTTTTCCAAATCTTCAGCTGAAGTTTTAATAACTGTGACAATTAGTTCTGTATTAACAAGCATATTAGCCAAATACCCTTTGTACTGGTGGGATGTTTGGTTCCCAAGTATTTCCAGGAGTGATCCTTGAACATTGCCATGTGTGATGTATAGTCTAATATCCCTTCTCTGAAAATATTAGTAGGGATATATATATATATATATATATACTGCTTTATTAGTGCTGTGCTAATGGTTCCTTTTTTGTCTTGATTTGTTTGTTTTGGGGGCCATACCTGGATGTACTCCAGGCTTACTCCTGACTCTATGCTCAGGAATCACTCTTGGCATTCAGTATTCTCAGGAATATATGCAGTGTCCCCATGGGATTGAACCAGAGTCAGCCATTTGCACATCTATTGCCTTACTTGTACTACATTTCTTTTTAAGAAAGAAAAGGGTTTTATATACTCTAGGAGTTAGCTAACTACAGAGAGATTGTGACTAAGATGGTATATGCCTTAATTTTGTTTGTTTTTGAACCACACCCCATGATGCTCAGGGATTATTTCTGGCTATACACTCAAAAATTGCTCCTGGTTTGGAGGTTTATATGGTATGCCAACCGCAGTCAGTCCTAGGCTAGTGTGGGCAAGGCAGATGCCTTACCACTTGTACCACCGCTCCAGCCCCACTTTAATTATTTAAATATAAAATACCTATCTTCCCAGGTCAGCCAATCCACAATCAGTATTTTGACATGCATGTAATTAATTTGACACACATTTTACAATTAATTTGGAAGAGCAAGTTTCAAAGAAATAAAAGAAAATTCTGGGGCCAGAGAGGTGGCACTAGAGGTAAGGTGTCTGCCTTGCAAGCGCTAGCCAAGGAAAAACCATGGTTCAATCCCCCAGCGTCCCATATGGTCCCCCAAGCCAGGGGCAATTTCCGAGCACTTAGCCAGGAATAACCTCTGAGCATTAAATGGGTGTGACCCCCAAAAGAAACAAAAAGGAAAAAAAAAAAAGAAAGAAAATCCTACAGTTGGATTTTTAAAATAGGTTTAATCAAAACCATAATGAATGCTGGTACTTGAATACAGAAATATAGGAACCCTTTTTCAGGCTAGGCCTTAGAACCCTGAAACACAAGTTCTAAAATCTATTATTTGAAATAACTTAAAAAAATAAGCTATAGATACAAGCTTATCAGACCAGAATAAATATGTCATGGAAATTCTCACAGAGATTCTTGAATCTGCCTTTAGACCCTTTATTTAGAGGATAATAACAATGCTTTATTATGTGTATTTACATTGGAAAATACATTTTATATGGCTGTAAGTGCTTGTCGTTGCATTTTATGGCTATCTTTTGCTTCAAAGAGGAAGTTAAGAAGGTATATTTCTCTGAACTATTAGAAGACAGTATTAGAGGGGGTGAAGATACAGAAGGTAGAGAGGAGTGTTTGTGAGAATGATTACCCGAACATACAAATGGGGTGGGGAATGAAAATTGACTTATTAAATAGTGTTTGGCCTTGTTATTGGGATTATTGTTGCTGAGACCATGTGGTTTTTCCACATCATAAAGCACAGTGAGTCAACATATCATGATTTGTGTTTCCAGGCAACAAATCTTGAAATGTCTCTTAATGTAAGGTGTTCCTGATTAATTATGAACTGAGATAAAAATACAGATCTTGGACCCAGTCTACAACAAGCTAGGCACAGAGGGAATCACTTATATTAGTAGCCCGGGAGGGGGGTGGGTCTGGAGGGGGTTATGGGATGCATGATGGAAACAGCGGTGGAGGGAGGACTACATTGGTGGTGAGAATGCCCCTGATTCAATGTCACTATGTACCTAAAATATTACTGTGAAAGATTTGTAATCCACTGTGGTCAAAATAAAAATTATTTAAAAAAATACAGATCTTGGTTATGAAAATCATGTAGAGACGCTGATTTACAGTTCAGCAACCTAAAACTTACATAATCTTGCAAAGCAAAGTGACTTAAATTTATTAAAATGTAAATACAGCTTCTTCATTTGATGAGTAATGATCAATCCCACAAAACAACCATTTTTATCTAAGACTGAAAACTACAAGAATAACCTACTAGATGAGCTATTTTTTCAAAGCTATTTTTAGAATCAAATTGTCAGAAACTCTAAGTCCAGGGACCATAATCAATTTACAAAAAAATATTAACAGCTCTCTGGGATTAAACTTTCTGTGAACCACAGTGTTTAAATAAAAATAAAAAATAAATAAATTTTAAAAAATATTTTAAAAAAAACCTTCTGTGAAGAATTGTGCATGCAGAAATCACCAAAAGTATAGGATGACCAACACAATGATCAAAGAGGTAGAAATACTATAAAAGTAATTCTCAGTCTTGGTGGAACATCAAAATTGTCCATAGTGCTTATCAGAATGATGAACTATTGCACTCTGTGATGATTTATTCAGTATCAATCCTCTACCTGCAACCTTGACCATGAACTCATTCACCGACAAAGAATAATAGGGTTGTGAAGATTTGTGCCCTAAAACTGGAAAATTGGTGACCAATGAAAGTCACCAGAGCTGTTTATATTTATATTGTGTGCTCTGTGTGTGAAAATAAAAAAACAAAACAAAATACAGAAAAACTTCTCTGCCGTCAAAGATACTATTCATTTAGAAACAGAAAACATTGTAAGAAATAGAATCTGAGAAATTACAATGGGTAGGGCGATTGCCTTATGCGTGGTTGACCTGGATTTGCTTCCCTAATTCCCCATATTGCCTTCCTAATCCTTTCAGTAGTGATCCCTGAGCAGAGTCAGAAGTAAGCCCTGAGTACTGTCAAGTGTACCAAAAAAATTGTAAGAAATAATTGTGGAGAATACCTGGAAGGGCACTGCGTTCTGAAGGAGCTCTACTCAGGCGGTGGTAGATAGCCGGCTATTGGCGCCATGACTGAGAAGAACCGCGAGTGGGTTCTACATCTCCCGTTGGGGTCCCGGGAACAATGAGCGCTGCCAGGGAGTTCCACCCACACAAGGTGAAACATTCAGCCTCCTCCACTCCCCTCCAGATTATGATCTTGGGTCTAGCAATTGGAAGGTCGTGATTTGGGTAATGAAGAAAGAAAACAGAAGTTCTTGAGACGCACGGGTGCAGGAAAGAAAGAATATACTGGTTGTCTTGTTATAGAAGATCGCAAATCAACATTTCATTTAGAACAGAGGAAGAAGACAAGAAAATTAATGAAGAACTGGAGTCTCAATATCAACAAAGTATGGACAGTAAATTATCAGGAAAATACCGAAAGCATTGTGGACTTGATTTCAGTGAGGTAGAAGACCATGATGGATAAGACGACGTGGCTGGAGATGATGATGATGATGAGGGTGATTTGCCTGATCCTGAAAGTCCAGAGAAAGAAGAATCTGTAGAGGAACTCCAAGCTACTGAGCATCCTGATGAAGTGGAAGATCCCTCCCCCCCCAAAAAAGATGCAAAAAGCAACTATAAAATGATGTTTGTTAACCCCAGTGGTTCATAATTTCCAAACACTTAGTCTTTGTTTTAAAAGTAAGCCTTATTGTTATAATGCACAGTGGAGAATTGCTTATAGAGCACACATTTGTATTATATATTTTTTTCAACATTAAAGAAATTTTACTTTAATTGAATTAGAGGACCAGCTGACAGTCACCTAGACCTGCATTAGTTTGCAGATTACCTTGCAATCATGGACCATTTCTACAGATTTTTTTCCCCGAATAAACAGCATTGCTTCAGTTTGGAAGCGTTGGTATGAATCATTTTGCTATTGAAATAACCACATCAAGGAAAAACATATTGGAATTTTTAAATTTTGAGGTGACATGGTTATAAAAATGTTAATATTGATGCATATGGCCTGTAGAGTTATGGCATCACTCCCACTAAGTGCCAGAGACCTCCAACATTGTCTGTCTGCTGCTTTAACTTTAGCTCACTTTCTTTTTCTTTTTCTTTTTTATTTTAACACCTTTATTACATACATAATTGTGTTTGGGTTTCAGTCATGTAAAAAGCACCACCCATCACCAGTGCAATGTTCCCATCACCATTCTCCCAAATCTCCCTCCTCCCACCCACCCCCCGCCTGTACTCTGGACAGGCTCTCCATTTCCCTCATACATTCTCATTATTAGGACAGTTCAAAATGTAGTTATTTCTCTAACTAAACTCATCACTCTTTGTGGTGAGCTTCATGAGGTGAGCTGGAACTTCCAGCTCTTTTCTCTTTTGAGTCTGAAAATTATTATTATTGCAAGAATGTCTTTCATTTTTCTTAAAACCCATAGATGAGTGATACCATTCTGCGTTTTTCTCTCTCTCTCTGACTTATTTCACTCAGCATGATAGATTCCATGTACATCCATGTGTAGGAAAATTTCATGACTTCATCTCTTCTGACAGCTGCATAATATTCCATTGTGTATATGTAC